>APFE031497974.1:9520-27529 GCA_000404065.3 Pinus taeda
GGTTTGTCCCTGGCTAGCCACCACATCTTGTGTCTCTTGTCTTGGCTTGTTTTCTGTCGATCGTTTAATGTTCTATCTGCAATTTACTTTATATATATGTGATTGCTAATCTGTGGAATATAATAAGAAAAAGAAGTAAACTGTTATAAGCATAGAACATACCATAACTTAACAATTTTTCAGTGACTTGGAGGAGAAAGACTTGTAGATGCACATTGAGTTGAGAGACAACGAAAGGTAAAACATGACTGGGGTTGGTACAATCACCTTTCAGAGGGAGTCAAGCTCCCTCTTAGGCTCAAGGATGTCAGGTTCGTTCCATGCTTAAAGAAAAATCTCATCCCTATTGCAGTTTTGAAAGACCGTGGTTAATATGTGATCTTTAGCAAAGGAAAATCATTCCTGAGAAACATAGCCACATGACATGTGAAGCAATTCAGGGTTTGTGTCAAGAACCTATATAAGCTAGATGTGGAAGACTATGCTTCATTAAGCACAAAGGTAGAAAGTGTAGAGCCGCTATGTTGGTGAAATTTGGCACAAAAGGCTTGGCCATCTGCATCATGGAACCCAGAATATTATGCAACAAATAACCATAGGCCTCCCAAAAGAAGCTCTTAAGTAACAAGATGTATGCAAAGGATGTACCTTGGGGAAGTACACAAAATCCAATTTCCATGATTGAGACATCAAAGCACATGCAATCCTTGAAAGGATCCACTTTGATGTCTATGGACCTTTCTCGTTAGCCTTCACTACCAGACATAAACATTTTGTCATTTTTATTGGTGACTTCTCACAGAAGTGATGGATCTTCTTCATTTGGAAGAGAAATGAGACAATATTCAAGTTCGTTAGAATTCAAGGCATTGGCTAAGAAAGAGACCGACAAGATGGTGAAGGATCTCAAGAGTGATAATGGAGGTGAGTACGTGTTGAATGAATTTAAAAATTTATGTACAAACAAAGGCTTTTGACAAGAGTTTACAACACCCCATAACCCACAACAAAATGGGGTGGATGAGAGAAAGAACTATAGCATTGTGGGAGTAGCGAGGGGCGATGTTGCATGACCAAGGCCTAAATTTGCATTTGTGGGCTAAGGCATGCAACACAACAATCTATTTGAAAAACCAAAGTACTCATCAAATTCTGGGCATGATTACACTGGAGGAGGATTTCTCAGGAAGGCAATTGTGTCAAACTTCAATATTAGTCGTGTCAAACTTCAAGATTTTTGGAGCCTCTGTTCACTGCCATGTCTCCAAAGAATCAAGGAAGAAGCTTAAGCCAAAAAAAACTGGGGGTATTTGTGGGTTACGTAGAAACTCCCCACAACTACCGTGTGTACTTTCCATCCATTAGAATAAAATTTGTACGAAGGGATGTAAATTTTGATGAGGAGAAAGTGGTGCGGTGATCTCTTGAGAGGGAGCTTCAGATATCGCCAGAGGAGGAGCTTTTAGCTCCAAAGGAGGAACCTTAGGAAATCATGGAATAACCATAAATTGAGGAGTTGAGAGTGGAGACAACTACTCAAGTAGAACCATCCAGAGTGTTGTAAATTATTTTGACACCATTAAAAGTTACAAGAAAATTTTGAAATTTACCACTTATTCATGGCCACATTATCACGCATATGAAAAATATCATGGATAAAATGGTTTAATTAGCGATGTTGGGTTAGTTTTTTATGATAATAATAATTTTAGTTTTATTAAAATATATCATCAAATATATTTTTATAAAATTTTAAGTTCAAAATTAAAATTATTGGTTTTAATTCAACCCATTAAATTCCTTACAGTTTTCAATGGGAGGTGTTGGATCTTAGGAATTGACGGTTTTATATCCATTTTGGCACCCCCAAGGTCATCCTAGTTTTAATATTGAGGTGGGGGGGGGGGGGGGTCCAAAGTCTTGCTTTGATATTACCACCTTTGATCACGTGGCATATCCTTGTGAATTTACACCCTCCCAACTTGAAACCATATACCGCAAAGGGGTCCCCTCGAAATCCACTGTGCTGATGTATGAGGGAGAGAGAACAGGGCATAGGTGTTGGCCAAAGAAGTCACAATAAACTTCATGTTTTAAATTTTTATAAAATGTTGACAGCTGCATTGTCAACATTTAGGGTTGTAATAAACAGGTTAATACTCCTAATAGCATTTCGGTACTCGATACAGATGGAAAGCGAATATCGCTAATAAGAAGGATAACACTATTTTCTTAATTATCGATAGGACAATTGTCAGCGATTAAGTCATTTTAAATATTTAGAATGTTTGTTGTGATGACCATGTCAGCATCAGTATTTTGGGCACATGTGCCTCTGTTATGTTTGAAAGGGTAAAGTACAAATTTAATTGTGCTTACTAATGTAATTATTGAGAATGCCACGTGATTAATTTATGTTAAGTTTTAACTTAACACATAATTGTGTTCAATGTATCTTATACCTCATATCCTGTGAGCGTCTATATTGGTAAATTATCCAAGTTTTCACTAGGAAATTCAAACTATTTCCATTGCAGAGACACAATATAGAATCCCATGGATAATGCTAGCCAGAATGGGAAAGGGAGGCATGCTAGACCGAACTGAGCCTAAAGCACCAGATTTGTTAGATGTATAACATGATCTCCTACATTTGTTCCAGCATCTAGGGTGGAGTCAGTTCTTCTATCTGTGTTCTAATTATCACAATTTGGTAGCCCAATCATTTGCAGCAGGGTTTGATGGTAGCCATGTAGAGGTTGGTGTTTTAGCATTTGATGTCACATAGCACAATATTGCCTAAGCCACAACTCTGCCTATGTATGGAGAAAGATTCTTTCACAGTCATATCCTAGTCAGCATAAATGTTTCGTCTTTCTTCAAAGAGGAGCACAAAGCAAATAACTAGAAAGCCGAAATTCAAAAGGACTGGCTACAAGGCAAATGGTATGTCCCCCTGCGGCTTTGCCAACAATATTTTACTTATGAGGGTTGTTATAACAGAGTCAATATGTATCATTACTACTTCTTGGATCATTTAGATGGGAAAATTAAGATTAATCCCTGCTTCTACTTGCTGGAAAGCCTTAAGCACATGGATGCTAGGTATAGTGCTAGGGTTGACCCTTCATCACATTTTGTTTATCACAAGGTACTGATAAAATGTTTGATAGAAATCTAGTTGATTAAACTAGGGAGGAGCTAGAAACATTTCCTTTTCTAGGGAGGATTCCAGCCTCAGCCTGCCAGGAGGAAAAGGGTCAAACCCCAAAGTATTAGAAGGATGAAGAAAACTCAAACTCAAGTTCCTATTCAGACTCCTATCATGTATGAAGATTCAGAAACTCCATCCACCTCAGCTGCTCCAGAAACACCCAAGTTTTATCAAAGGAGGAGTGCTAGTCTTCATAATCTAGAGCCTACATCGCTGGGAAATCTAAGAATTGATATTGGCTCCACTAGTTTTTCACGTTTACCCTTAGAATGCTCCCCCGCAAATACAACTACACCTGGAGATTTGAAGGATAAAAAGCCAGCGATAGAAGAAGTGGAAAATGAAATAGCACCTAAGATTCTTAGATAGGGAAATAGGCACACTAGGCTAACAAACAAACTATGGTGCAAAATCAAGCTTAGAAGCAACCCAGAGTTAGCTAAACAAGTCATTGATATAGATGATGTGCCTCTAAAAGATTTAATCATCAACAAGGAACCTGCAAAGTCTAAGAAAAAGCATACAAATTTTGAGAAGAATCCTGCTAGCCCCAATAAGAAAAGAAATAAATAGACTCTTGTTGTAGCAGCTACAACCACCCTCCAAAATTTTGGCCTGCACCAATTTTGGAGCCTCCCTTGAAGAGTTTTGCTTGATGAATGCACATGCTCGGGTTCACTCCATGAGCTTGTGTGGGTCTTTACATTCACCTTGCTTGTCTATCGCACTCAAATATTTGCATGTTGATGTCTAAGTCATGGTTGTGACCATGTTCTGGTTATGCTCAAAGTCTTCAATTCATATGTTTTTGTTGTGCTCACCATGAAAGCATCTGTCACACTCACACATGGAGTCACATTCACTGTCACACAAGCATCGTCTTGATCATGAACAATCAATCACAAGTGTCATGCTTCTCGCTCGCACCATTGATCAATCATGTTGAACATGTGTGTCTGGATGGTTTAGTCATTTTATTGTCAAGTCATGCGAGTGTGTGTTTGTATGATTACCTATGCATGTTTTGATTGTTCACACACAATCATTTTTGCTGAAGTTCTGATGACCAGACTCCTCACTGACAGCCAGACCATCACCCTACTTTCAACTTGATCGACTGTAACCCAAAACAACACAGAAACACCAAGCTAGTTCTTTCAAGCTGCACTGCCCACAAGCAGCTCAAGTAACACTCGTGCTGGCCACCCAGATAGTCGGTTGACTGTTCATCTTAGAAATTGTGCAGTGCTCACGAGCAGGTCTCCCGCTACCCATCAGTCAACTCAACTTAGAAATTGCATAGAGATGATCAGCAGGCCGGCCTCCGACCCTTATTGCATTTTTTTTAGCCAACAGCTCCTAGCAGCAGACTGCCTGTTCCCTCTAGGAATTACGTAGTTTCTACTGCTAGTGACTAAGCAACCAACTAGCAGTTCCCTCCATGAATTGCACAGTTTTTGCTACCAGTCAGTAAGTAGCCAACTGGAAATTCCCTCTAGGAATTGCGCATTTTTGGCTGCCAGTGACCCCAACAGCCAATTGGCAGTTGCCTCTGGGAATTATGTAGTTCTGGCTACCAGTGACCCCAACAACCAACTAGGAGTTCCCTATGGGAATTTCACAGATCAGGCTACGAGTGACCCCAACAACTAATGGGTAGTTTCCTCTGGGAATTGCACAAATTTGGTTTCCAGTGACCCCAATAGCCAATTGGCGGTTCCCTCTAGGAATTGCATAGATTTGGCTACCAGTGACCCCAGCAGCCAACTGGCAGTTCCCTTTGGGAATTATGTAGATCTGGCTATTAGTCTCCCAGGTAGTTCCCCAGAGGAATTGCGCAATCCATGCCTTCTGACTCCTTATGCAGCCCGACCTGTTCCTCTGGAAATTTGCGCAAATTTAGCTGTCTAGCCCCTACTGACCATTCGTTCCAAAAAATGCGTAGAGTAGCCCGTTGCACTTGTCTCAAACTGATCCGTGAGTTTTGTATGTCCTATCTTACCTCGTATGTTGTGACTACCACATCCAAGTGGACTACTCCATGGAAGCTGTGTATGTCCTTTGTGTTGTGTGTTCCTAGCCGAGTTGGGATTGATCCATTTCAACCTAGAACTCATCTTCACCTTTCCCCTCATAGTGAAAGAACCATTGACACAAGTACACTTACAATTACTAGGCACGTGAACCTCACTTCTCGAAGACAAAGCAAACCACTCTCCTATGCTGACAAGCAAGAGTTGAGGTAGATATTTAAGATAATGGCAACCGGGCCATCGTACTGGATGGGACTCCTACACCAAACGGTGTGAGATCCAGTTGGTACTTCATACTGGGGAGGTCCCTTGATGTTGGTGGGTCCAACACTATCAACAACTCCCAAAGCAAATCCCATGGAAACTAGACAAAACAAGAAACAAACATTAGATAAGTTGGATGTGTTACTTGAGGCCGTCAGTACCCTCAACTAATTTGCTAGGGTATCAGAACCATTTTTTCCCACTTGTTTAAACCAAAACTCAGTTTTTTCATTTCATGGATAGTCGACCTGCCAATTTTGGTATGAAAATTGGGAGAGATGACAATGCCTTTGTTAGTGGTTTTTGATAAGCTTGACAATATGTCTGTTAGCTATTTTGAATAAAGTTATGCATACTGATCAATAAATGAAATCTACAGGAAAAGGATGACAACAGGCCTATCAACGATTTTGAAACAAAACAAAGACACTGAAATCTTTGTTGTCAGCAATATTCGAAAGGATTGATTTCTTGTTTGTTAGCAATATCTCAAATTAGAAAATCACTAATGCCGACGACTCGCATGTCAACAATTTTTTTTCTTCAGAAAAACGCAAAGCAACAAAAGACATCCAGGAGAAGTGTTGATGAAGTATACATAAGGACCTGTTTTGTTGAAACAATGATGATAATCTACTGAGGGACCTATTCTATGTTCTAGCTAGACAGTTAACCATATCACTCTATTTTTGCTTAGATTTTAGCAGATTTGCCTACAGTTTTTCTGGGGTCATTAGATATTTTCAGAAGTTTTTTTTTTCATGCATGAACTGAAAATATATTTATAATATCTCAATATTGTAATTATGAGGATTCTACTATTTTGCAAACTGTTATGTAACTTCTATAAAACAATTTATGTAAAGATGTAATAGTGTTGGATTTTGATGCCAAGGCTCTGTCACTTTGTAAAATTTTAGTATATAATTCCTAATTGAAGTATTCTAGCTGCAGTTCTTGACATACATTGTTTTTCCTATTGTTTTTCCAGTACTTTCATATCTTATTTCTGCACATGTTCAAAGTACTACAGAAGATCTGGGTAAGAATAGAATGAGTGTCAATCTCTTGAAATCCCCTGCAAAGTTATAATAATTTAAATAGATAAATTAATTGAAATTTATGTCTTGGTTAATTCCTCTACATCTTTTAATTATTGCCTTCTGTCATCTCTTGAATGTGTTTTGTTTGGCTGTAGTAATATTCTACACACATCCATTCTGTCTGGTTGATTAGGTATTTAGTATGAACAATTAATTATCACAAATTCCTTTCTATAATTATGTCAAATTATTTAAAAATCATGTTATTCTGACAAAATGGATGTTGGAACTTTGACGAAGGACTTTGCAAGAGAGGGATTTGTTCATAAACATAGATTGGACAATCATTAGCAACCACCCAAAATAAATCATAAATCTGGCCATTGTGATTCATAGGCTTCTGTCTAGTGACAGTGAACAACGTTAAACAAAGCCTTGTAATAATTGAGGGAGCCCCCTCTGGTTCAAGGGCTAGCTTGAACCTAAAGACTAATTGAGTTGGTTTCTCCACGTAGTTTTTGCAACCAATAACTACCTATGAGAAACAAGTACAACATTTGGCGTCGTTGCCAGGTTATGAAGTGACGAAGAATTTTTTCCCTGGATCACGATCACGATTAGATCTACTCTTTATTGATGAAAAAAGACTAGACAGTTGATACTGGTTGCATTTCTTTCACTTGGCGACTCCATTTTGTCATATGGCAATTCCACTAATTTCCAGATTTAGCTAGTTAAAAATGATAAGTGCATCTCTGGCTATGATAATAGCATGCAACTTCATGTTTTTCTTCTTCATATCAATGGTAGCTTTCAATAGCGTATTTCTCTTCCTATATACCGTGATCAGAAAATTTAGAAGCTTACAGAAGATGCAGCTTTAAAATTTTAGTTGTAAGTATTAGTTTCCTATGGAGTTTTTCTCTCATATTTTAAATATTTTTTTACATCTTTAGCTGCATGCAAAGTGATCTGCCAGTTAATACACTTCCCATGTGGTTACACTGGAAATTTGATTACACCTAACAATGTAGATTTTCAGTTCAGTTAGGTAGAGGTTGTGTGGGATTGAATTAGTTGTTTTTCAGATTCAGTGTGTAGTAGATCAACAAGTTTGCAGTTTATGGATTAATGCAGTATATCAGTAGTTGTTTCAGCTTGTGTTTCAAGTTTGTAGTATGAATTTTGGTTTGGTTGAGTGAAATGACTCACAAGGGATTGAAAGGAGTAAATTTATTGTTCATTAACTGATTGAATCCATATCCCAATGAAATAATAATGATTGTGCTTACTTCCACTTGTAGTGTCAGTTGTTTCACTTCAACAATTTTCATTTTTCAGATTTCAGTGTGAAAGATTCTCTAGATTAGTGCAGATAGTATGGTTTCAGATTTGTAGATGAACTGACTCCATGCCCAACAGATTCAAGGCAACTGGTCTACTCAGTTCTTTGCGTCCCACAAGGGGAAACAATCCCCAATTGGAGCCGATGTTGTAACTTATTTTGACACCATTAAAAGTTACAAGAAAATTTTGAAATTTACGAGTTATTCATGGCTGCATTATCACACATATGCGAATTATCGTGGTTAAAATGGTTTAATTAGCGATGTTGGGTTATTTTGTTATGATAATAATAATTTTAATTTTAAATGATTTTAATTTTATTAAAATATATCATCAAATATATTTTTCTAAAATTTTAAGTTTAAGTTTAAAATTATTGTTTTAATTCAAGTATTAAATTCCTCGTAGTTGTTAATGGTAGATGTTGGATCTTGGGAATCAACGGTTTATATTCCATTTCAGCACCGTCAAGGTCATTCGAGTTTTAATAGCGGGGGGGGGTGGGTCTGAAGTCTTGTTTTGATATTACCACCTTTGATCATGTGGCATATTCTCGTGAATTTTTCACCCTCCCGACTTGAAACCATATACTGCAAAGGCGCACCCCCCCGAATTCCACTTTCCTAATGTCTCAGGGAGAGAGAACAGGGCACATGTGTTGGCCGAAGTGGTCACAATAAAATTCATGCTTTAAATTTTTTATAGAATGCTGACAATTGCGTTGTCAACATTTAAGGTTGTAATAAACATGTTAATACTCCTAATAGCATTTCGGGACCCGATACAATTGGAAAGCAAATATCGCTGATAAGAAAGATAAAACTATTTTCTTAATTATCGACAAGTTAGCTATCAATGATTAATTTGTTTTAAATATTTAGAATGTTGATTGTGCTAGCCATGTCAACATCAATATTTTGGGCGCATGTGTCTCTGTTATGTTCGAAAGGGTAAAGTATGAATTTAATCATGCTTACCAATGTAATTATTGAGAATGTCATGTGATCAATTCCCCCGTATCAAACAAACATTGATTTGTGATCATGACTATGGGTTATGTTAAGTTTTAACTTAACACATAATTGTGTTCAATGTATCTTATACCTCATATCATGTGAGCGATTATATTGGTAAATTATCCGAGTTTTCACTTGGAAATTCAAACTATTTCCACTACAGAGACATTGTATCAAATCTTGTGGATAGTGCTAGCCAGAATGGGAAAGGGAGGCAGGCTAAATGGAACTGAGCCTAAAGTGTCATATTTGTTAGATGTGTACCCTGATCTCATACATTTGTTCTAGTAGGTAGGGTGGAGTTAGTTCACCTATCGGTGTTCCGATTATCACAATTTGGTAGCCCAATCGTTTATAGCAGGTTTTGATGGTAGTCATGTAGAGGTTGGTGGCTTAACATTTGAAGTCATAGAGCACATTGTTACCAAAGCCACAACTGTGTCCATGGATGGAGAAAGGGTCTTTCACAGTCATATCCTAGCTGACATAAATGTTCCGTCTTTCTTCAAAGAGGAGCATAGAGCAAAGAACTGGAAATATGGAATTCAAAAGGATTGGCTACAAGACAAATGGTATGCCCCCCTGTGGCTTTGCCAACAACATTTTACTTATGAGGTTCGTTATAACAGAGTCAATTTGTATCATTTCTACTTCTTGTCTAATTAAGATGGGCAATTTAGGATTAATCCCTGCTTCTACTTGCTGGAAAGACTTAAGAACATGGATGCTAGGTATAGGGCTAGGGTTGACCCTTCATTGCATTTTGTTTATCACAAGGTACTAATATTTTTTTTAATAGAAATCTAGTTGATTAAACTAGGGAGGAGCTAGAACCATTTTCTTTTCTGGGGAGGGTTCCGGCCTCAACTTTCTAGGAGGAAAAGGGGCAGAATCCAAACTATCAAAAGGATGAAGAAAACTCAGACTCAAGTTCCTATTCAGACTCCTATCATGTATGAAGATTCAAAAACTAAATCCACCTCATCTTCCCCAAAAAATCCCAAGGTTTATCAAAGGAGAAGTGCTCGGATTTATAAGACAGAGCCTACACCATTGGGAAATCTAAGAACTGATATTGGCTCCATTGTTTTTTCACATTTACCCTTAGAATGCTCCCCTACAGACACAACTACAACTGGATATTTGAAGGGAAAAAAGCCAGTGATAGAAGAAGTGAAAAATGAACTAGCACCTTAGATTCTCAGATAGGGCAATAGGCACACTAGGCCAACAAACAAACTACGGTACAAAATAAATCTTAGAAGCAAGCCATAGTTAGCTAAACAAGTCATTGATATAGATGATGTGCCTCTAAAATATTTAATCATCAACAACGAACCTACAAAGTCTAAGAAAAATCCTACAAAGTCTGAGAAGAAGCCTGCAAGCCCCAATAAGAAAATAAATAAACAAAGTGCCAAAGCAAAGCCCATGGAGACTAGACCGAACAAGAAACATAGATTAGAAAAGTTGAATGTGTTATTTGAGGCTTACAGTACCCTCAACTAATTTTCTAGGGTATCAAAACCATTTTTGTCCACTTGTTTAAACCAAAACTCAGTTTTTCCATTTCATGGATAGTCGGCTTGCCAATTTTGTATGCAAAACGGGAGAGCTGACAATGCCTTTGTCAGTGGTTTTTGATAAACTTGACAGTATGTATGCTAGCTATTTTGAACAAAGTTATGCATACTCATAAATAAACGAAAACTATAGGAAAAGGTTGACAACATGCCTGCCAAATTTTTTGAAACAAAACAGAGATGCTAACATCTCTGTTGTCAGCGATATTCAAAAGGATTGATCTCCCAGTTGTCAGCAGTATCTCAGATCAGAAAATAAATAATGCCGACGGCCTGCCTATCGGCAATTTTTTTAGAAAAATGCAGAGCAACAAAAGACATCCAGGAGCAGTGTTGATTAAGTATACAAAGAGACCTATTTTGTTGTAACAATGAAGATAATCTACAGAGGGACCCATTCTATTTTCCAGCTAGACAATTAACCAAATAACTCTATTTTTGCATAGATTTTAGCAGATTTGCCTACAGTTATTCTAGGGTTCATTAGATATTTTCCGAATTTTATATTTTTCATGCATGAACTGAAAATATATTTATAATATCTCAATATTGTAATTATGAAGATTCTATTATTTTGCAAAATGTTATGTAAGTTCTATAATTTTTTTTTTTTGTAAAGATGTAATAGTGTTGGTTTTTGATGCTAAGGCTCTGTCACTTTGTAAAATTTTTATTATAGAATTCCTAATTGAAGTATTCTAGCTCCAACTCTTGACATAAATTATTTTTCCTGTTGTTTTTCTAGTACTTTCATATCTTATTTATGCACATGTTCAAAGTACTATAAAAGATCTAGGTAAGAATATATTCAACGTCAATCTCTTTGAAATTCCCTATAAAATTATAATAATTTAAAGAGATAAATTAACTGCGCTGTCTGTCTTGGTTAATTCCTCTACATATTTTAAATTGCCTTCTGTCATCTCTTGAATGTGTTTTGTTTGGCTATAGAAATATTCTACACACATCCATTCTATCTGTTTGATTAAGTATTCAGTATAACTACTTAATTATCATGAATTCCCTTATATTCTTCTATTAAATTATTTAAAACTCATGTTATTCTATCAATTTGGATGCTGACACTTTGACCAAGGACTCCGCAAGAGAGGGATTTATTCATAAACATAGATTGGACAATCATTAGAAACCACCCAAAATAAATCATAAATATGGACATTATGCTTGATAGGCTGCTTTCCAGTGGCAATGAACAACATTAAACAAAGCCTCGTAATAATTGAGGGAGCCCCCTCTGGTTCAAGGGCCAATTTGAACCTAAAGACTAGTCGAGTTGGTTTCTCGGTGTAGTTTTTGCAACCAAGAATAGCCTACGAGAAACAAGTACAACACATAGAAGGTAGAAAAATAACTAGGGAAGGTGATAGACTTGTGTAGGATGTGAGGGAGAATGTGGGTGCTCCTTCGAATTTGTGTAGGCAGAGAAGGTCACTTGATCGGTACACTGGTTGCATGGCTCTAATCACTGATCTTATAGAGGCTTACGCACCCTCTTTCGAGGAAGCAATAGAGAAACCTATATGGGTTGATGCAATGGTGGAGGAATGCAAATCCATTGTAGAGAGCAATGTTTGGGAAGTGGTTCCAAGACTAGTAGATAAATCAGTTGTGGGTTCGAGATGGATATTCAAGGTAAAGCATTCATCAGACAGAATCATAGAGAAGTACAAGGCCAAATTTGTGGCCAAGGGGTACTCTCAATTTGAGGTAATTGAATATGAGGAGACCTTTACTCCTGTAACAAGGTACTCATCAATAAGATCAATTCTTGCATTGGTTTCATAGATGGGGTGGAAGATCCACTAGATGGATGTAAAAACAAAATTTCTCAATGGAGTTATTAAGGAGGAGGTATACATAGAGCAACAAAAAGGCTTTGAGACATTTGATCGAGAGTATCATGTGTTCAAACTCAAGCAAGCATTGTACAATGTCAAACAAGCACCCCGTTCTTGTTACACCAGGTTCGATAACTATCTCACCGATTTGGGCTTCACCAAAAGTGAAACATATGAAAACATATATCATACCTTGAAGGTAAATTGCTTATTGTTGTCTTATATGTTGATGATTTGATTTTAAATAGTGATGAACAACTGATCATAACTTGCAATGAGGACCTTGCAAGGGAATTTGAAATGAACGACATGGGTCTCATGCATTACTTCCTTGGGTTGAAAGTATGGTAAGGCGATGAGGAACTGTTTTTATTTGAAGGAAAGTATGCAAATGAGATACTATAGAAATTCCCCATGGAGAGTTGCAAACCCATGGAGACACCTCTAGCGACTAACTAGAGGAAGGAGGATGCCACTTCAAGTGAAAAGGTGGATGCTATCATTTATCGATAACTAGTGGGTTCATTAATGTATATTATGAACATATGACTAGATATGTGCTATGCAATCAACCAATAGAGTGAAGTTATGGTTAGGCCAACATAATTATTTTTGAAGGCAACTAAGCATGTTTTATGGTACCTCAGAGGCACTACCCAGTTTGGAATATGGTACAAACAGCCAGAGGGAGTGAAGTTGTATGATTTCATAGATGTAGATTGGGCAGGCAGGGAGTCCATTAGACCAAAAGAGTACATCAGGTGGAATTTTCAGTGTTGGGACCACATCTGTTTCCTGGTACAATAGGAAGAAAAGATCCATGGTGCTTAGCTTGACAGAAGTAGAATGCGTGGCTACAAGTCAAGAAACATGTGAGTCAATCTCGATGAGAAAGATACTTGTGGGACTATTTTGTAAGATGATGGATCCAACTGTGATATACTATGATATTCAAAGTTGCATCAAGATATCTGAGGATCATGTATTTCACAATCGATCCAAGTATATAGATATTCGATATCACCATTTGCGGGATTGTGTGCATAGGTGGATAATGTTGCTACAATACATTTCGACAAAGGAACAAGATGCTAACATTTTGACAAAGGATTTGTCTAGAGGGAAGTTTGAGTTCCATAGGTGCGGGATAAGGGTAGTTGATACTCCATTTCTTGCTGAGAGGGAGTGTTAAAAAATGCAACAAGAAACTATCAATTTGATTTTTTCTTGATTAAATTAAGAAAATTTGAATTTCCACATCAGCAGAAAACTTGGACGTTATTAACTTGTGTGACATGGCTTGTGTCACCCAGCTTACTCAGTAAATTTGAGTTGGAGGAGTTAGAGTTCAGTTACGTATGTGTTATTTCTAATTTGTTTCAATCAAAGTCATTTATCTCAAGTTGTTTTCAGTTAAACTAGTTCCAACTATTTGAGGAACTAGTGGAAGGTCAGTTGTGCTATGAGACTTTAGTCAAACTCAGTGATCATCCACTTAACTGATCAATCATCCTAAAATATCTAGTGCATGCAGAGAATTCAAGTTCCCCAGTTGTGGTGGATATTCCAAGGCAGTGTAACATCAGTTGTAGACTAGTCTTGAGTGTACAGGTGTTGCATGCAGTCAGATGATCAACCTTGGGAATTGCGCAATCCATTTTGGAGAGATTCCTAAATAATAGGGGACTAATTTCTCAAGGGATTTCACAAGGAAATAGCGGCTCAAGCAGAGGCATAAATTGACTAATTCTTGGTCAAAGCTTCCCAGTGAGCAGAGAGAGGTTATTCACTTGCAAGTTGTGCTCAGTTGAGAAAAGAAATTGTAATACATCTCTATTAATTAGATTAATGCAAGGAGGCATTGGGGTTTTTAGCATATTATTTTCCCCAAGAAAAATACTATGTGCATGTGTGTTATTTCTTGCTGCATATCTAATTTTTTTTTTCTAAATTGTGAATTAACTTCTGCATAATAGTAGAGTAGGTTTGTATCTTATGATTTTGATTAAAAATTCATGAGTAGTTGCAAATCTACACCATAATTTCTACATATTTTATTATAAAAACATCATTAATCATGTTTGGGGGTTGTTTAAATTTGGTTAAGTCAATATTTGAAGTCATTTTAATATATTGGCTCTCACTAGCATGATGCATCTATAAGGTGTTCTATAAAAAGTGAGAAAAATATATTTAAGACTTTTGTGGCCTAGAAGGAAGAAACAAGATAACATTAAATTAATGACATACCAGGTAATTTTCAAACCAAAGAATATATGAGGTTGTGGTTTAAAAACATTCATCTATTTAGATCTGCACTCTAAGCTACAGAGAGTTTATGGAGGGTGATTATTACTAAGAGTTTGTAGTGCAAGATCAATGAAAAGATATTTCAAGCCAAAAGCTTAATAAGATCAATAAAAATGTTTTACGTAAATGGAAGGCCTTGGTAAAACCATTTCCTATATTAGGTGGAATTCTAGTGTGGAATGTGGGAAATGGATCACGAGTAAGAATTAGAGATGATGTTATACTAGGATGTGATATGAGGATATTACTACAAGTGGAATTGTGAGATTTTCTTTAAGATCATGGTCTAGTAACTTTGAACTAGAATAACAACCCTGAAAGCACAAATTTTTGGTCTCAATGTTGGGTTCAATCTACAAATTTGGAGCTTGTACGTGAGTAGGAAAATGTGTAGAATGGCTATATTATTAATCTAAAGTGTAGTCATCTTAGACTCAAAGATAAGGATGATGTACTTTCTTGGTCATTTAATAATTTAGATGGATATTACTCTACAAGGTTTGGTTATTATTTTATCTTTCATGCAGATACTAAATATTTGAGGTGGTGGTGGAAATCAATATGGAAATTAAACGCACCAAAGCAAATAAAAATGTAATAAGGTTGGATTTTCTAAATAAAGTTTTGACTTGGTATCTTTTGAAAAAAATAATTAGACATGTACCAAGTATGTGTTTATTGACCAAAAAAAGAAGATGAAACAATATCACATTTACTTATTCGTTGTTTGTACACCTATTAGGTCTATATAGAAGCAAAGGGTTTGATTAGTACTCTAAATGTATGGAATTTGGACTCTAAAAAATTATAAATCACTTCCATGTATGATTAATTAGAGCATTTATCTAGCTTATTGTTGTTTCTTAAGTTGTTCTTAACAAGGAATAATGTCAAGGCACCCTATGGAGTTTTTGAGAACAAACCTCCTTTCTTTAGGTTAAACTAAAAAAATCACTAGCCATAGGGCCTAACCCTCATTTTATAAGAGTAGTAAAATAGGTTAGGCATTTTCATGACAAAATAAAATTAACTAAGAAACTAATATAACCTCAAGAAAAATATTACTTTAACAAACATCTTTATCTAATTCTAAAAATACAAAAAATAATCAAATCTGAATCAAAATAGATTCAAAGTTAAAATCATTAAGTAATTTAATGCTTAAACAACATTATCCAAACCTCAAGAGAGTGTATTTATTAAAGAAATTTTAATTTCACACACAAATTCATAAAGAAAAATAAAGACAATATGAATAAGCTTCATAGAACTTTTACTTGATCTATATGATATATTAGTATTAAGAAACATCTACTAAGTTCTATATTTTCTTTGTAATAAACCACATCATATAATTTACGTATCTATCTCAATTGGTAAGGTATACTAATAAAAATATAAAATGAGGTTAAAATTAAGTATAATAAATTAAAATTCCTTTATGGGGTGTTTTGAAGGTAAAAGGAGGGGGGGAGGGGATAATTTTCCACTGCCCCTCTTGGCCAAGTGGTCGAGGGATGTGGTAGAATGCCCCCACAAGAGAATAAATGATTGTCAAGCCATTACCACCTCACTTGAGTTGAGAAGTACATCAAATCCTTGATCCCAAGGCCATGCACCACAAATTCCTTAAGGAGAAGTTACTATGCCAAGACGATCTCATCCCCATGTGGGAATTAAATGAAATTTGTTTTATTATAAATCTGGCTCCCCCTTTGGCGTGAGCCTGTTTGAATTCTAACACCATAAAATTCACCTCACATTTAGTTGCCCCATCTTCTGCTTCAATCTCTCTCCATAAGGGGCTCTAGTCGTCTCACCTCAGTGAAGCTTGATAAGGCCCTGCCACAAATTCTATTCTCATCCTTGGTAGCTCGAGTTTAGTCACATTGTTCAACGTTCTTGGAATTACTAGGTTACTTTCCTCTCACCCTTTTTGGTTGGCAAGTCAAGGCCTGTTATATCTATTTCTAGAATTATCTTTATTGCATGTAGGTTGTAGTGTTGGGTTGTGCTCAGGTGGCAACAACAAGGTCAACACCACCCTCCGTGGAAGTTAAACACATGTACCATTCCTTGGTATGACAATTTCAGGTCTGCATAAGTTTTTTCACTTAATTTTTTTCCCTATATTCAATATTGAAACCCATTCTTTCTTGGCAAACTTATTCTCTATTATTTTCCTCATTGGAACCTTTTTGTTCCTAAAATTCTATTCCCCTCTTTTCTTTCACTAGAAATGCGACATAGTCGTTTGCTCCTTAGCTAATGACTACTTGTCTTTTAGTGTTGACCTCCTTTGTTGCCTCTTCATTTGGTCATATCCAAGGAAACTTTTATCTTCCCCTTCTTCTAATCCTCCCTTCCTTATTTATTATGTGTCTCTTCCCCTCCACTTCGTGGCTCTTTCCCTTGAATTCAATGCCCACCTATCTACCTTTTCTCTTTTCCTTCTAAAAAATAAAGTATAGTTCAGAGTCATGCCCCATCAACGAGTGCACATTCACTAAGGGGCCAATTATTATGAGGAGTGTGCCTCTCTATGAAATACACGTACACATCATAGGATTCAAGAATCCACCGAACACTTTTAGGACCTCACCCCAGGACCCATCCAGGAGGAAATTTCCTGCATGGAAAGGGAAGGTGCCTCCAATCGACAAAATAATTTCAAACATAGAAGTTTTGGTGGATCTGGATGACTTGGTGCCTGATGTTGGGCATACATATGACAAGTTTAAATAATATATGGATACCATTGATTTGTATTGGCATATGAAGTTTCTCCTAGGCATAATTTTTCTAGATCATTCTAAGCACAAGGAAAACATCCTACACTCCTTGGAGCACCTCCACCAACATTTACAGGACTTCTATCAACATATGAGCCACATTGAGTGCCATCTAGGCATTTCTCCACCAACTGACATCATCCCCAACAACACAGAAGATCCAATTCAGGTGGCTACTACATGTTATGACTCCTAGACTTAGTCTTTTACGCTCCTGGCCATTTTGTTTTCAATCAGATAGTTCTATCTCCAGTCTAGCCTCACTAGTTTTTAGTATATATACTTTCTACTCAATTTTGTAAAGCATTATCTCACTTGCCTCTCTATAAAGAATGGAATTTCGACTATGGTCCAGTTTCTCTAGTGAAACAATGACCTAACATCACTCGATTATCCATGTACATCTCAATTTCGAAGGAAATATAATGATTTATCCCACAAAAAAGGAAAAAACTATAATAAATTAAAGGATTTTAAATCTTATGTCTTCAACCTTCAACCATTATAAAAGATTGTATTCATATAGCATGTAATAAATACCAAAATAA
>APFE031497974.1:54072-96750 GCA_000404065.3 Pinus taeda
CTATAATAATAGGATTCATAATTTTGAATTGGCTATGGTTAGTCTTGTAATATTGTACATACTTTTGATTTCTACAAATTTTTTTCCCATATTAAAAACAAAAAATGTATAGAGGGTAAGTCCTAAAAGAATAATCAAAGGACTAAAAGAAAGAAAAGATCAAAAAGATATAAAAAATATGAACCCCAAAAAAGAGATAAGAATAGATCACGAAAGTGGTGCAAATTCAAATGCCACTCCTTTTACTTTACTTTGCAAAATAATAACGTGTGCAACTTGTCAAAAATACCACAAATCCATGATGGTCAAAGTAGTTTAAACTTGATTCATTCATGCTTTAAATTTCATGTTAATAGATAGAGAATAAAGATCTAGCCAAACTGTATAATCTTGGTAGATCATTAGCTAGGTAGAGAATAATAATGATCTCATCAGTTTAATCTGAGCAATTGGAAGTTATAAAGTTAGAATTCGATAGTTTGTTTATTAAAGAAAAAGAAATGAAGGACCAACAAGCTCAAATGCACCCAATGAATGAAGAGAAAGTGCTAGGGTAAAAAAGAGTAGGTAGAAGAATTTTTGGAAATGCACAAGGTTGCTAGATCAAATGCACCTTCATCATACTTGATCCTATGTTTCATGTGTAGGAGGAATTATTAAAGGCAAAGGTCAATTCACTAAAGCTTATTCACTAATTTCCCTTATTTTACTAAGCCCCTCTATTAATTTCCTTTCATTCTCCCCTTCATTATTTTTCATTTTCAAAAGAGGTATTTTCCCTTGTAAAAATATCCCCCCCCCCTTTCATTCCACTTTCCCCCTTATTTCATTCCATTTCCCCTTCCCAAAACCCCTTTCCCTAGTGTGAAAACCATTCCTATCACAAATAATACCCCCCCCCCCCCCCCTTTATTAATTTCCCCTTTTCCCTTAAAAGCCCACTAAAACCCCTTTATCCTAAGTTTGAAAGGTTAAATGTGTCGGGCCCCATTAAAACCCTCCTCGATACCCTTTAAACTTAACCCCTATGTTATTTTCTAACCCATAGTCCCACTGCATATATTTAACCCCCCATTTTTATAATCCCCCGATACCCTATTAACCCATCTCATATATCAAAATCCCCTAATTACTTTCTAATTAATTACATTCCATTGTAATTAAAACCCAACCCCACTCCCCAACTCTGCCCTTGCAACTTCGCCGTATGATAGCCCTCTGATCTCCCACCTCCATATCTGAGGGCCCATATCCATATTGCGCACTCCCATTGCCCAACACTTAAAATCCCAAAAGCACGCGAGATTCATGGTTTTGGATGATCACTGTTTCGCTACGTGGCAATGCCACGTTGTATTCCGTGCTCTCGAAAAATACCACCCTCCACCCAAAAGCGGTGTGATATGGCATAAAACTGCCTCCCCACGTAAAAGGAAACCGCTCACTGTTCATTCGTTAATCCCGAGCCGAAATTTAACATTGTTAGTTAAAAGCCGAAAAATCCCCCTTTTCACTCCTTTCACTAATTTTTCGTTGCAAATGCCTCTTTCAACGAATTCTAATGCTTGGAAACCCTGTTCAACCATTTTCAACCCATTTATAACCTGAATACCCTGCAGATTCCAAATTGAAGCAACACACAAACAATTCAAGCTTCAGAAACCTCTGCTGCTACCATACAACCCTGATTATGCACCAAATCTTTGTTTTCCAAGTATTCTTGAAAGAACTAGAATGATCCTCTGTTTAAAGCTCTGCATAGTAATTAATGAAAGGTTAATTAATTAAACAATTAAAAGACCATGCCAAACTAGAATAAAGCCACTGTGCATCCAAAGGCCCTTTTTTTGCAGATTATATTTTCCCTTCCTACTATTCCAGAGCCCTTAAGCTTACTCCTAAGCCACAAAAGAATACTTAAATAAAATAAACCAAATTATGGCTCCCCAAAACATCATGACTGGAAAACCGTTGCAAACCCCTCACTTGGACATTGACCACCTCCCATTGGCAGAGAGAGATTTCCAAATTAAAGACACATCTACCGCTAGCCACCTATTAAAGCTCCACTACTGGAGTAAAGGTAAATTCCTGAACCATAATGATGACATTCATCTTTGAGAATCAAATTTTCCCAAATACTTGTTCCCACGAATATACTTGTTCCCTGAAATCATCCACTTCTGCCAAGCTTGCTATATCCCAAGTCAAAGAGCGATAGTCTCTCTTGACCAAAAATTTTTATTTACAATCACTGCTGAGTCCATAAATCAAATGTTGCAGATCCAGCCAAGCCCAAATGAAACCCCATTTTCCATTGAAGCCTTACTTGAACTTTACATCAAGTTGGACCTTCCCAAGAGGGCTCATATCTTTCAAACTTTCATCCTAGAGGAGTCTCATACTCCTACAAACAATCCTCCATACTCTACCACCATTTTCTTTGAAAAAGCCAGAAAAATTATAACCTTGTTGTCTTGTATCCTTGGGTATACTACCGGTGAATTTGTAGATGAACCTGTACTTCCTTTCCTTTCTGTTTTTTACCCAGGCAAGCCTCCAAAAACAGTCTTCAATTTTGCCCAGTTCTTTGCAGACATAATCCACGATCAATTGATCAGGTTGCTAGATGAAAGAGTATTTAAATACTCTTCAATGTTGTTCCACATGTTTTTATATTTTCAGTCAGATAAGTTTCCAGTCAATATCTAGAAGTTGGATACTAAGGGCCATCCCAGATCAGTCATCTTTTGGACACCCTTAATAAAAAAGTATTCCACTATTTTCAGTTACAAAGAATTCGTTGATTCCTTTGTCCATCTAGTTGTAAATATGCTAACCAGTAGCAATAAACCTAGCATCAGTGATGAGATAAAAAGATTTTTGCCATTATCTAAGAAAAATAGAGTTGGAGACTAGTATCTATACCAGGACCACAAAGAAATCAAGATATATGGATGCTAGCTCACTCCCTACAAGCTGCCCAAATACCTCCCCATGAGGATATTTGCATTAGAGTATTTTAGGCAGATCATAAACTTAGATGAGGTCAATTTTCTGTCAGCTAGGAAGAAAACACAGTTCAAAATCAAAAACCAACTGGGCCCTTTGATTTGTAATAATAGGGAAGTTGGACAAGAAGCAGAGAAATTTTTACAGCAAATGAAGTTCAGTAGCAGTTTCATGTGGTAGTATCACCCTAATGGAGTCATAAACAAATTAAGGCTAAAGTTCAAATTAAGCCCTTTTATGCATGAGTCCAGGCAAGATATTGAAAGATATGGCAACCAGTCAGAGTGGTTGGAAAATACTTTAATAGACGTGGAAAATACCTTAATAGATGTGGAAAAGTAGATAGATGCTAGTTCCTTTCTGCAGGTTCCAACCCTACGTGAACATATGGGTATTAGTCCCATTTTATAGACTCCAACCATGCATGACAGAAATGTAAAAATAACCAGGGAAGAAGGTTCTAGCTCTAAAATGGATACTACAGATGACGAGTTTGAAATCAATTACAGGAAGAAGCCCAAGCTTAATCCTGTAACTGAGTAAGAGGACACCATTGAGACAATTGAAATCATTGATATTGACACAATGGTTGAAAAGAGTAAAGGTCCAACAGTTTAAGGGGAAACTCATCAACTTTCCACCTCAAATACTCATATTATTGAAAAACAACTTAGTATTGAAGTCTCTTCATCCAGTGCACTAGTGGATAAAGAGAAAGATATAAAAGAGAAGTACAAAGAAATCAAGTTGAGGAATGAGGCATTAAAGGCCGAAACATATGCCCAATACTTCAAATAGACACCTGACAATCAGAATAGATTAATGTTAGCCTTTGACATTAAAACTGGTAAAATGAAAATGACCTTTATGTAGCCTACAGTCCAACAACCTAGATCTTCAGCAGACTATAGGAAGACAAAGTTTGAAGTTTTGACCAGGGATGTTCACCCTATTGATCAAATTAATTCCATAAGTAGGCAGGTGAAATGATTTACTCTACAATGACTAACAAAGCAATGAGTGCACACAAGCTTCAAATTTCTCTTGACAACATCACAACACAGATTAAGCTAGAGAAGGAATCCTCACAGGCCAAGGATAACAGAATCAAGTCATTGGAAGACTTGGTAATTGAAATTGGATATAATCCAAATTATATCAAGGCTGCAGAAAAACTAATAAAGAGGAAAAATGAGGATATTGCTACTTTGAAGAAACAACTGAAGTTGCCTCCTTTTGAACATCCGCAGATGAAGGAGGTCCTAGAGAGCCAAACCAAGTAGGATGAAATGATGGATCTTATTCTTCAATTAAATGTCAATTGAAAGAAATGGAGAATGAATTGGACAGTTTAATATAGATGAAACAAGCCAGGATTGAGACAACTACTGCCATTGCTATCCCAAAAATTACTACAACAATTCCTTCAACTTCGGCAGTTTCATTGCCCCAACAACTCCACTAGCTACAACGCTTCCAACTACAACAACAACTACATCAACAACATGTTCAACACCAACAACAACTCATCCAAGTGATGAGCAAGTAAACTGTCAAAGCCATGGAGGACATGTCCATTCAGACCACTGAAATAAATAGACTTAAAGAACAGATAAGAAGTCTAGAGGATGAGAAGAAACTAGCTCAAATTATGCATAAAAATGAAGTACAAAAGTAAAATAGTTTGACTGAGAGGATAAAGAACTTGGAAAAAGAATTAACATTGAAGGAGCCATTTGCCCAAGCAAAAGAGCAGCTATGGGCCAATATTGTTGACTCTGTCAATGATATTTGGCCATCTATACAAGGTATCTTTGAACAAAATGATTTAGTCAAAGAAGCTAGTGAAGTAACTCAAAGGGTTAAGGCCAAACTTGGAAATATGCCAGAAGAAGCCTCAAGAATAATCCAATTCCTTAACTCAAAGAATAAATATGTATTGCAGGAGCTTGACATAGCTGATAGGACTGGCACTATACTAGAGGTGAAGAAAGTAATCACCAAGAGGAACTTGATGATGCAGCTTGAGGACAAATGCCAAACCATGGAGCTAGCTATAGGCAGGTTCATGGTCAAATTTGATGCTTTGAGGCATAAATGTCTGCCAAATCCTTTGGTAATAAATGACAGGTTAATGCCACATGAAGACTATAACAAGAAAATCAGAGAAGTTGCAAGGGAGCAAGTCAATAGTTCCTCTATGAAAGGGATGCCTACAGGAAAGGTTCTTTACCAGACTTTTGAGAACCTCTTTTACCTCCAGCATGAGATAAAACATCTTTTTGTAAACAAGCTCATGTTTGCAAGATACACAGAAGCTGATGAAGTCTAGAGAAGAATGGTAAATATTAAATTACTAGATACAGAGACTTGGGAAAAATTAAATTATTTACTATGAAAATGCAAGGTAAATAGTGGATACAAAGCAGTGAAAGAAAAACAGCAAGTCAACTAAGTCAAAGAGTATTAGATGAAAGAGTATCAGTCAAAAGGAAAAGTAAAAGGACAGGAGCGTAAAGCAACAACAAAAGAGAAAAAGCAACAAAAGATCTGACAACAGAGCCAAATAAACGGGGACAACTTGCAACAATTACATATCTGTCTTTATCTTCTTGCATGAATATTTTTCTTTTTCTTTGAATAAATCCTAAAAAAAAAACATTTTAGGATATTTTGTAACTATTTTTGTATAAATACTTCATAATTTGAAGTATAGTGTGTGGATTTATTAACATTTATATAGTTTTATTGATTCGAAACCTAAGGGTTCATTGTACCATTTTTTCAAGTCAGTAGACTAGACTGAGTAATAAAGGAATTGCATTACAAGATTCATGTGTTGGGCCAATTCAGTGAATTATTTTTTGTTTGTCAAATTGTTATCTCTTTAATTGTTTCACATACTTGCATGTTATCTAAATTGAATGAAATAACTGGAATATTATTACGGAATTTGTTTAAGTACACTATGTCCTGAACAATTATTCATTTTAATGTTTTCTTCTGATATCCAGAGTAGGGAATCCTTCATTGCTCCCTAGTTTCGATTGACCTCTATCATTTCCCTCATTATCCAGTTTGAGGAATCCTTAACTGCTCATTGACCCCGATTGAAAACCACTTCACCATCCAGCCTAAAAGATCTGAATTTACTCAGCTACCTTGCCCTGTAAACGCTATCTTTAGAACTTGATTCAATCTTGTTTTCTTGACACTTTACCCCATAGCCCATTGGTAAAGGACATCCCTCTATCCATCTAAGTCAGTGATTCCACCACCAAATCAAAATCAAAACCCAATCAAAGCTTAAATAACTAGCTTAAAATCAATTGAATCAACAAAGTTAAATCAAAAGAGGGAGCCCGCTCTGAGCATTAGGAAGGTTAGATCTTGATCTCGAAAGTAGGTTTGTGGTTACCTCTAATATTTCTTTTGAAACAAGATACCAACTCTAGGGAAATTTTAGAGTGATAACATAGTGGTGACCATACTGGGGAAAGTCCTCAGTCTGATAAACCTTAAAGAAAGTCTTAAAATCTAATCTCTTCACCTTAAGGTCATTTTAGAGTTGTTAAAAAGTTTCATTAAAAAATTAAAATTCCAGCTTCCAAAAGAACACACTATACAAGGGCACATCCAGATCCAAGCCCTGCTATAATAGTTGATGATTCTAACAGAATTTTAAGAAAACCAAAGGTAGAAACTCAAGAAAGTAGTAGTCAGTTAATTAAATCAAATTCACTCCCTAAAGAGTTATCAAGTTTAGAGAATATTCAATTTGATTTATCATTTGAGCTTTCTTTGTTTCGTACCAAATCTGAAAATTCAATTCATAATACTATAATAGATCCCAATTTTATTTAGTTTATTGAATCAAAAAAGGTTCCTATACATCCTGATTTAGATCAACATGTTTTGGATACTTTTGACAAGATAGAAGCCTTAACCTCAACTTTGATAAGGCATATAGACGAAGCCTATCTTCAACAATCAATTGAATTAGCTTCCCTAACTGCTGCTTCCCCTGAAATTTGTACGAAGTCTTTAAAAACTGTAAATATAGCTTCATTTACTACCACCTCACGTATAATATCCACTATAGTTCATTCCACAAAACTATTCGTACCTCAACTTCCTCTCCAACCAAACCTCTCAAGTTCATCTAGTTCATCTACAACCATCTCAAGTTCTTCTTCAAGCACCACTATTTTATCCCCAGTCAAACCAAAGCTTTAGCCATGGCAGACAGATATGCACCTTTGGTATTACCAGCTCAACTACATGCCATGCCCCAAGACTACCAGAGTAAAATCTTTTTGTTTGATGCCACTGGTCAGTATACTACCCAACAACATGTGAATAAAATGAGTGACTTTTTTGAGTTACATGAGATTGATGAGTTTGATGTGAAAATGAGATTATTTTCCCAAACATTAGCAGGAGATGTCAAAAAATGGTTTAAATGTTTACCTGCTAATCATTTTTCTGATTTAGTTTCTTTCCATAGATTGTTTATCAATAAATGGGAAAGAAAGAAAAACCATTTGCAAATATTGTCTGAATATGAAAACATTAGAAGAGCTCCTAATGAATCTGTTCAGGACTATTGTACTAGGTTCAAAAATATCTATAATGCAATCCCTGCAAATATCAAACCTCCACCAGACTTGGCACTAATCAAATTTCCTGATGATTTTGACACTGATATGTCTTACCAATTGAGAGAAAGGAACCATGAAACATTGGAACAAATGCAAAGTAATGTTTTTAGTGTAGAAGCCAATTGATTAGCTAAGAGAGATAGGATGATAAATGAGAAAAGAGTTACCATTAAAGAGGAAACATCCACTTCACATGGTAAGATAAACAGTTTAGCTAAAAGTGTAGAAAGGATAATGGATAGATTAGAAAATATGGAAAGTAAATCTCAGTGGGAAAATCAACGAGGACCCCCAATTAGGAACCCCAACTTTAGGAAAAATCCTAATACTAGAAAAAAAAAGATGCTATACCTAATCAACAAATTAGACCACCTTTCCAAGAAAATTATGCTGAAAGTTCACAAAACCATGAAGAAGAGGAGGACACCCAGATAAACCTATTGGGGATTAGAAACAAAGATGTTGTTTTTCTTACTCAGGAAGAACAAGAATTGTATATGTTACAACAATTACAATTAAAATCTAGAGAGTCATTTAACTACAACCAAGGCTATGAATCTGCTATATATGAAGTTCACAAACAGTATAGCCTTAGAAGAAAAAAGAATGCAAAAGTTCCCACTAAGAAACTAGTCCAAACCCAAACTAAAAAAAGAGACCAGAAGATCTTGTGACCAAAGTTTTACAAATTCTCCCGAGAGGAACTTAGGAGACTTCCAACCCAAAAATTGTAGACATAACTTCAGCTGAAACTCAAATTTCAACTGTTACTCAAACTATTCCAAATAAGAAAGTTCAAAATAAAACTGTTGGTACAAAAACTAAGTTACCAAGTGTTGATAAAGAAGATAAAGGTACATAGACCACAATTGCTAAGGAAGATCTCATACAATTAGGCAAAACTCAATTGTCATTCAACAGTAACAATGAGATAGCCAAATTTAAAATATCAGTTCCTTTGACAGAGCTAGTGAGAAATGAATCATACAAAGCACAAATCACTGAAACACTAAACATAGATGAAGGTGAAGATGCTGTAAAACTTAATGATGATCAACCTGAGTTATTATTCAGTCCAGAAGTAAATGGAAAACATCAACAAGGGGGTATCCCTCCATTCTACATTAGCTTAAATGTTCATGATAAAATCTTACATAATGCTATGCTAGATTCATGGGCATCCCATAACCTAATGCTTAAAGCAATCATGGAAAGATTAAACTTAGATATCACTAGACCCTACAAGGACCTATTTTCCTTTGATTCTAGCCAAGTCAAATGCCTTGACTTGATTAAATATTTGTGTGTAACTCTAGTCCAGTGCCCAACAAAGAGTATTGTTATGGACATAGTAGTTGCTGATATCCCACCCAAGTATGGAATGCTATTATCTCGCTCACGGGGAGCAAAATTGCAGGGATTTCTATAGTTAGACATGTCATATGCTACCATCTCTGTATTTGGTTAGCAAAGAAATACTTACAGAGAAATCTTGATGAAATACATGGTAAGTAGTTCAGAAAAACCACAAAATTACCCTATATACTCCATGCATTCTGATATGGACTCATTTATCTTGTATAATTCAGACAATGGAATGAAATCACAGTTGTAGAAGAAAAATACAAAGCACCTGATAGTGAGAACATAACACATGAATCTTTATGGAATTTAGATTTTGATGGCTCTGTAAATAGATTACGGGCAGGTGCAGGAGTTTGGATTCATAACATGGAAAATAACCATTCTGAAGGTCATGCCTTTATATTAAACTTTAAATGCACAAACAACATGGCAGAGTATGAAGCTTTAATCTTAGGATTGAAAATTGTAAGAATACTTGGAGCCAAGAGAGCTTCTATCATGGGAGACTCTGAATCGATCATAAAACAAATTAAAGGAGAATATTTTGTGAATAATCCTAGACAGCCAATACAAAGAGACTGTTCTAGATTTGGTTAAGGAACTTCTTGAAACCGATTTTGCTGCTATTCCTAGGAAACTAAACATGAAAGCTCACAGTTTGGCTACTTTTTCTAGCACTTGTAGATTGCCTTTTTAGCCCAACCACCAGTACACTGCAGAAGTAAGACACAGACCCGTTATACTTGATAATTTGAAATATTGGCAGATTTTTTCACAAGATTCTCAAATCTATGATTTCATGAATGTTGAGGGAGAATTCCAAAACTGTAACATAGATACTGATTGTACAGTAGATAACATCATAAATAGTGAGATAGATATAAATTCTTTAGATGTAGATAAACCCACTAAATTCACTAAAGTAGAAATAGATAACTTAGAAAAAGTAGAAATAGAAGAAATAATCAATGATGATTCATAGATTTTAAACCTTAAAAATAACTTTTACCTAAGGGATTAGTCCCATTAGAAGATTTGTTTGATTCAAAAGATGTAGCCAGAAAACCAAAAATGGACCCTTTAAGATCAGACAAAATAATGTAACATAGGAATAGAAGCAAAACCCAAATTTATCAAAATATACAAAGCATTACGTCTAGATGAAAAGTTGAAATACATAAGTTTGTTTAAATAATTTCAAGATGTCTTTGCCTGGAGTTATGAAGACCTCAAGTCTTATGATACCAACATTATTCAACATAAGATACCCATCAAAGAAGATCAGAAACCCTTTAAACAAAATCTCAGGAGAATTAATCCAGTTCTTATGCCATTGATTGAAAAAGAAGTAAAAAGGATGTATGATGCACAAATCATAACATGAATTAGATATTCAGATTGGGTCTCTAATTTAGTCACCACAAGAAATAAAACAGGAGAAATCAAACTCTGTTTTGATTTCAGAAACTTGAACAAAGTATCACTAAAAGATAACTATCCCCTCCCTAAAATGGACCACATTCTCCAGAGGGTAGTAGGGTCATCTATAATTTCATTGCTTGACGGATTCTCTGGATACAACCAAATCTTAGTTCAACCAGAGGATCAAGCAAAGACTGCATTTACCACTCCCTGGGGTACTTTCATGTATTTAAAGATGCCTTTTGGATTAATGAATGCTAGAGCAACATTCCAAAGAGCAATGGACATAGCTTTTGCAAAAGAAATCCATGACTTTCTAGTTGTTTACCAAGATGACATCACAATGTTTTCCAAATCAGATAATGAGCATCTAGATCACCCAAGTTTTTATTAAATGTTGAAAATTTGGTATTTCCTTGAATCCCAAAAAGAAACTCTTTGGGCTAGAAGAAGGTAAACTCTTGGGACACATACTATCAAAATATGGAATTAGAATAGATCCAGCTAGAATAGAGGCAATCCTAAACATCAGCATCCTAAGAACATTAAAGAATTGCAATCGTTCTTAGGTAAAATATTTTTCTTAGAAGATTCATTAGTAGCTTGGCATAATTAATCAAAGAATTAAATAACATGTTAAAGAAAGATTCAACACTTAAGTGGATAGTAGAGGCTAAACAATATTTTGAGGAAATAAAATAAGCCCTTACTAAAACACCAGTCCTCATAAGTCTTGATTTCAAAAAAGATTTTATAATTTTTTCTTTTGCTCCAGAACATACTATTGCAACAGTCTTGTTGCAAAAGAATGATCAAGGCTATGAGCAGCCTATTTCATTTTTCAAAAAATATTTGAGAGATGCTACACTAAAGTGCATCATAATGGAAAAACAAGCACTTGCTTTAGTGAAAGCTATTAAATATTTCAGAGTGTATATCTTATACTCACACATCATTGCATATGTTCCAAATTTAGTAGTAAAGGACATCTTAACATAGAATGGGCCTCAAGGAAAAATAGGCAAATGAGTTGCAACCATTTTGGAATATGACATTGAAATAAAGCCTACAAATCTTATCAAAGGCCAAGTTTTAGCTAAACTCATGGTTGAATCGAACTGTCAGGCCTTAGATATAAATTTCATTGGTGCCCTAGATGAACAGGAAGAGATGGAAACTCCATAGATCAGTGAATATTTCATAGATTCAACTTGGTATGCAGATATCATATTTGTTTTACTAAACCTACAAGCTCCTCCTGGTTTATCTAGGACTAAAGGTAGATTTTTGAAAATGAAATCAATGAAATATTGTATCATAGACAATGCTTTATTTTGGAAAGATAATGGTGGCATTTTATTGAATTGTTTATTAAAAGATGAAGCTAACAAAGTTATGCAAGAATTTCATACAGGAGATTGTGGAGGACACCTATACTAGAAAACCACTGCTGATTTGATTTTAAGGGTAGGTTTTTACTGGCCCACCCTTTTTGCAGATGTCAAGAAATATGTGACCTCCTGTCACAAGTGCCAAATATTTGAAGGCAAAAATAAACTCTTACCATTACCTATCAAACCCATCTCCACAAAAATTCCTTTTCAACAATGGGGTTTCATTGGGTAAATTCACCCATCCTCCTTAGTCCAACATAAATGGATTTTGACAGCCACTGACTACTTTACTAAACGGATAGAAGCTATCCCTTCTAGAAAAGCCATTGACTCTGTCATCATTTTATTCCTTGAGAACAACATCCTTTCTAGGTTTGGATGCCCACAAAGCTCATAACAGATAATGCAACTACTTTCAAATCCAAGAAAATGGTAGACTTTTGTAACATATATCACATTACCCTTGGCCATTCGACTGCCTATTACCCTCAAGGTAATGGACTTGCAGAATCCTAAAACAAAAGCCTTATTAATATCATCAAGAAACTATTAGAAGACAATAAGAAGACTTGGAACAAAAGGTTGGTTAATGCCTTATAGGCAGACAAACTAACTACCAAAAAGTCCATTGGTACCTCTCCCTATCAACTAGTATATGGAATAGATGTTGTTTTTCCATCGTCTTGAGGAGTACCAATGATGAAAATGATTCAAAAATTGCAAGTGGAACCAAATGATATCCAAAGGAGGATAAATCAAACAATACATTTGCATCAAACCAGAGAAGAAGTCTATGTCAAATCACAAGTGATCCAGGATAAAATCAAAAATATTTTTGACAAGAAAACCAAAGCTGATGATTTTTACATAGGTGATAAAGTACTCAAATGGGATTCTAGAAGAGAAGAAAAAGGTAAACGTGGTAAATTTGATTTCCTATGGCAAGGCCCTTATATCATTTATGGTTACAGAGGTAACAATGCATTTTTCTTAAGACAATTAGATGGAATAGATCTACCAGGTGGACCAGTCAATTGTAGAATGCTAAAGAATTACTTGTCCCCAGATTAATATTAGTTCATTTGTTTACTATGCTCATTTTACATAACATTGCAAAGTTTAGATTGGATTGGATGAGAATCTTTTGAGGTTGAAGCTCGAAGAGAAGGCCATGAGATTTGAAAGGTGTACCATCATATGTATGAATAAAGCAGATCACAGAGGAGTAGTTACAAGGCAACCAAAGTCAAAGTTTCAAAGGCTATTGATCTTAAATTTCTTGACATTTCACCAGGAAATGCCATCCCCTTGTGGAGCCATTGTTATGGTCCTATAATAATAGGATTCATACTTTTTCTTTCTAAAAAATGTTTTCCCATATTAAAATTAAAAAATGTAAAGAGGGTAAGTCCTAAAAGAATAATCAAAGGACTAAAATAAAGAAAAATATCAAAAAGATATAAAAAATATGAACCCAAAAAAATAGATAAGAATAGATCATGAAAGTGTGCAAATTCAAATGCCACTCCTTTTACTTTAATTTGCAAAATAATATTGTGTGAAGCTTGTAAAAAATGCCACAAATCCATGATGGTCAAAGTAGTTTAAACTTGATTCATGCATGCTCTAAATTTCATGTTAATAGATAGAGAATAAAGATCCGGCCAAATTATTTAATCTTGGCAGATCATTAGTTAGGTAGAGAATAATAATGAGATCATCAGTTTAATCTGAGCCATTGGAAGTTATAAGGTTAGAATTGGATAGTTTGTTTATCAAAGAAAAAGAAATGCAGGGTCAGCAAGCTCAAATGCACCCAATGAATGAAGAGAAAATGCTAGGGTAAATAAAGAGTAGGTAGAAGAATTTTTGGAAATGCACAAGCTTGCTAGCAAAAATGCACCTTCATCATACTTGATCCTATGTTTCATGTCTAGGAGGAATTATTAAAGGAAAAGGTCAATTCGCTAATGCTTATTCACTAATTTCCCCTCAATTCACTAAACCTCTTTATTAATTTCATTTTATTCTCCCCTTCATTATTTTTCATTTTCAAAAGAGGTATTTTCCCTTGTAAAAATACCCCCCCCTTTCATTCCACTTTCCCCCTTATTTCATTTCCATTTCCCTTCCCGAAACTACTTTCGCTAGTGTGAAAACCATTCCTATCACAAATAATACCCCCCTTTTATTAATTTCCCTTTTTCCCTTAAAAACCCACTAAAACTTCTTTATCCTAAGTTTGAAAGGTTAAATGTGTCGGGCCCCATTAAAACCCTCCCTGATACCCTGTAAACGTAACCCCTATGTTATTTTCTAACTCATACATCCAATGTATATATTTAACCCCCCATTTTTATAATCCCCCGATACCCTATTAACCCATATCATATATCAAAATCCCCTAATTACTTTCTAATTAATTACATTCCATTGTAATTAAAACCTGACCCCACTCCCCAACTCCTCCCTTGTAACTCCGTCATGCGATAGCCCTCCGATCTCCAACCTCCAGATCTGACGACCCATATCCATATCGCGTGTTCCCATTGTCCGACACTTAAAATCCCAAAAGCACACAAGATTCATGGTTTTGGCCTATCATTGTTTCGCTACGTGGCAACATCACGTTGTATCGCGTGCTCTCAAAAAATACCGCCCTCCACCCAAAAGCAGTGCGATATGGAATAAAACTGCCTCCCCGCATAAAAGCAAATCACTGATTGTTCATTCATTAATCCCGCGCCAAAATTTAACCATTGTTAGTTAAAAGCTGAAAAAACCCCCTTTTCACTGGTTTTTTGTTGCAAATGCCTCTGCCAACCAATTCCAATGCCCAAAAACCTTGTTCAACCATTCTCAACCCATTTATAACTTGAAGACCTTGCAGATTCCAAATTGAAATAGCACACAAACAATTCAAGCTTCAGAAACCTCTGCTTCTACCAGACAACCCTGATTACATGCCAAATCTCCATTTTCCAGGTATTCTTAAAAGAAACAGAATGAACCTCTATTTAAAGCTTTTCACAATAATTAATGAAAGGTTAATTAATTAAAGTAACCAAAAGACCCTGCCAAACTAGAATAAACCCAATGTGCATCTAAAGGCCCTTTTTCTGCAGATTGTATTTACCCTTCTATTACAGGTCCATTTGGGCACATCAATCCCATCATCCAGATAATTTTTTAGGGCTCACCAAACCCTAATTTCAGTTGCTACATTCCCTAAAAAAGTGACTCCTTTGAATGCCTCCTTCCCAGACAGTTTCATGACTTGAAGACATCCAGAAATTGCCTCTAGAGGGACTACCGCAGGTAGGCCCATGTAAGGGTGCGTTGCAGAGCAGTTAAGTACATGCCAGGGTGCTCTATAGAGCACTTAGGCTTCCTTTCACCTGCGCTGGGTGAGTTTGAGAGAAATTCACATAGGGTTTGGGGAATATTCTTATCTTTTGGAGTCATCTAGAAGGTTCCCTCACTTATCAACTCCTATGAGCTCGAAAATGGATGAGGAATGAGTTAAGATGCATCCTATCCTCTCATCCATTCCTCCATGGAACTAATTCTAAGTATGGAAGGCCATTCAATGACATCATTTATGACAAAACCTCCTTCATCTCCCTATAAATTGACCACTCATCTAAGTGATCAGGGGTTGGATTATGTTGAATTGTAAGGAGATAATGCTACTGTGAGAATTGGCTTTGATGCAAGTATTGTAATGCTACAAGTTTTTCATGCTTTTGATGTGATGTGCATGGGATCCAAGCTGGAGGAATGACTTTGAATCAAACACAAAAGGTTGTAATTCCTTCTTATATTCAATAAAGTGTTTGAACCTTTCTCCCACATGTTTGTATTATTTTATAATGCTTATATGTGTGAAATGTATATGATTCCATTCACTTATATTCAATAGATCTTTTGATTTGATTGATTCTTTGTTTTCTATTGTGTTTACAGGTACTTCCAAGAGTATTAAGTACGGGAAGGAATGACAATATCAATACAAAGGATACGAGAGTGTTACAGGAAAATTTGGGCACATCAACCCTGACTTCCAGATTCGTATTATTAGGGTCTGTCAACCCCTAATTTAGTTGTTTTCATTCCATAATGAAGTTAACTTACATCATGCTTGCCTCCCAAGAGTTTCATGACACCATTCATCCAAAAAATGCCCCTAAGGAGATCATCTTAGGTAGCCTTCTGTCTGGCTGCAATGCATTGCAGGAACTGCACTGTCTGGGTGCTATGCATCGTACCTAGCCTTTGTTTCACCTGCGATGAGCAAGATCCATCAAATTTTTGAAATGAATCCATTGGATTCCTCATCCAATGTATCCTTCTGATTTTCTAGATGGATTGGGCTTGCTTTTGGATGAGGAAGGAGATGAATGAACCTTAATCCATTATCCCTTCCTCCATGGAACCACTTCCCAATTATGGAAAAGCATTCATGAGGGCTATTAATGGCTTAACCTCCTCCATTCAGTGATAAAAGGACCAGGCTTTCAAGGCTGGTCTAAGGTTGAGACTTTTTAAGATAAGGAAATGCTTCTTGGATGATATTAGTAGAGAGTAATGTTATCATGTCAAATTGTTGTTTCCATGAGGAGAGAAGGGTTTGAAGCTGGGAGGATGACGCTGAATCGAACATGCATCTACATGGGTTGTAATCTTCCCTTCTATGAATAAAGAGTTCTATTCTTTTTCCCATTCATGTGTTAAGTGATGTATATTGTACTTTTGATTCTATAATATGTTTAGTTAACAGATCGATATGTATGCTTTGATGGTTTTCTGTCTCGACTTGTGTGAAGGTACCTTTCAAGCGAGTTAAGTACAGAAGGGAGTGGCAAAAGCGGTCAAAGGGAAGAGGGATCAAGCGAGAGATATAGGTTGGTACTTTTGCTCCTCTTTCTTTTATCTGTTAGCTATAGGAAAAGCAATGGAATTACTTTAACTGTTGTTCTAGATTTGCTACTAGGTCTAGGGGTTAGTCGTTCGAAAAGACACTAAATTTGCCTAAAATAAAATGGTGACTCCAATAGGGAGTGATCCTATCCCTTATAGTAGCTTATCAATCTCTTAAAACACTTTGACATACTTTACCTTCTGCTATTCATCGAATTTAATTCCAATTCACTGAAATTTGATTCAATTTTGAGCATAAAATTGTCATTCTATAATCATCACAGCTCTGTAACTGAGACAGTGCACTGAATTTCACCCTTTGCATAGAGATAGTGATATGCATCACACTGTCCCTCACTTTGGCCTGCACTGATTCCTTTGGATTAGTTTTCCCATCTAGGAGCTGAAGCCTTGAGTCAATTTTCAGTTGTTTGAATTGTCTGTTGGATTTAGATGACTTCTTGTCTCTGAAAGCAGTCTTTGTTTCCTTGTTTCGACTCGTTTTAGACTGGATTGTTAAATGTTTGTTTATGTATTTGTTTTATCATTTGCAGTCCATTGTCGAAAGTAATTTCAGTGTTTTGTCAAAAAACGAAGTGTCGTAAAATCTTCCTCCATTAAATAATTGATTAGTCTATTTGTGAATCTAATTCATATTTTTGTTTAAGTGTCAAAAATATTCGTTTCCTTAAAGTTGAACGTGTCGTTTAGTCTTCCTTTATCTTTAAGTGAAATTGACATAAATCGACATTTTTTTGAAAAGGGTTTTTGAATCATTTGTTCATTTGTTTTTCTTAGTGCATAATTCACATTAAGGAGAACTGAAAAGAAAAAGAAATACATGTAATTGCATCTTAGATTTTGATTGTGTGTGCTCAAAAGGAATGGTTAAGGAAATGCATTAGTGAGTTCTCTTTGTTGTTTGATCCAAAAAGTACTTGTTTGCTGTATCCCTCATAGCTAGGATTTTCATTATTGAAAAAAAATGGAAAGAGTGCTTTTCATTCTAGTTGCATTCTTAGGATTTTTGGAAAACATCTCATGTTGAAACCCAAAGGAAAATTTTAAGCAAGATCAACCTAAAATTTACTTCAATTAACCTAATAATGCACTGGAACTTAACGCAAACATCTAGAGGTGTCTAGGTTAGAGACATGTTCTGGTGTCTTAAAACCTAGTGGCTGTCATTTTCATTGAGGTTGGGTGATTCCTCCTCTCTGATTCGATAAGTACTAAAATGGACTTGTGCTCCATGTACCATCAATTATATAGTGGGAGAACCTAATAGGTTTAAATCATTTATCCCTAGGAAGTCAAGTCCGCCGCCTTACCAATCACAATGCATCGAACACAACATTTGGGAAGATTGACTGCCATACGGTAAATACTTGGTAATTTCTCTTCCATTTACCACCAAGGTGTATATTGTAGTTTTGTGATTAGTTTGGTAAACCCTCTTTTCTAGTATCTCCAGAGCAATCACTTTCATTCCTTTTCAACTCCTTAAAAGAACATGTTCATCTGAGCACTTGTCCCTTCAGGCTCATTAAACATCGAAGGCGACTAGAGTCATCTTTTGTTTTTTATCGACTCTTTAAAAATGAAAAAACAAAGTTATGCTATAGTGTCGTAAAAGTTAATTGACTGCGGATAACATCCTCCATGCTCGCTCCTTAGTTGTTCTTAGGTTGAAACATATGGCAATGAATCTAGAGTCCACCAACCAAGGAATTCCTTTTGATGGGAATCCTAGTCCTTTTCCTCCATTTGGAAATATTGGTGCTCCATATATGGCTACATTGTCCCTTTCGAGATTTACCATTGGCTTGCCAGTATGGCTGTTTTTTAACCTCCTTTGTTCAAAATTTCATGATTTCTCAGCAATCGAGTACACCTCCAACTGGACAAAATCAACCTCCAGTTGATCCTAAAGTTGACCCTTTGCCTTCTTCCTCGGTTGTTTCTTCCTCCCCTTCTTCCTCTTCGCCCGGTGAAAGTATTGGTACTAGTAACCAGGTGGATAAGAAGAAGAAGAAATGGAAGAAGAAGAAGAAGAAGAAGCAAATTCAGCAAAGGGGCAACCAAGCAACCATTGCTTTGAATGCAACATTAGATGAGAAACTATCCATCAAGCCTCACAAAGTTCGATATCCATGCAAACTTTGTACGGGAGACCATCTTCTTCAAAATTGTCCTGATATTCCTCAGATCTCAAAAGAATGGTCTTCTCATTCACATCATCCTGTGTCATCAACCTCTGGAGATCATGCTGGTGACACACCATCAAATAGCGGTAATAAATTTCATGAAAAGAAGAGTGAAGTTAAGTTTCCCTGTAGGTTATGTGAATCACCCCATTCACCTTTGTCCCTATCTGGATGAAGCCAAAAGAGTGTTGGATAACTTTCCTGCTTCACCGCAGTGACTTCCATCTGGTTATAGGAAACTATCCCTTAATCCTTCACTAGTTGATAAATTGACTGACCAAAATCAACCGTTAGTCAAACCCACTCTCTCTGAAAGTGAATCTCATGAGTCTAAACCCAACCCAGATCAACAGGTCGAGGTAACTATTGACCTAATTTCACCTTCAGTAAATCGTACCATTATCGAAGAGAGTGAACATGATACTACTCAAGTTATTTTTGTTTCTTCAGATTCAAATGATCTTGGGGGCAGTCCTCCTGTTCCATCAAGATAAGAGGAAAATCCTCTAGTTCTCGTAACCCAAGGGGTTAATCCTCCCGTTTCTACGGCACCCCCTCCAAGTAGTCTTGTTGCTTCCTTTGATTGGAGTCAACTGGCAGGATTCCGCCTTCCTTCTTATGTGCCCTTCTAGATCATAGTACAAGTTTGTAATATGATTGGATCTAACACTATTATAAATGAAGGTGCGTCTGTGAATATCCTTTCCTCAACTACTTAGCAAGCGCTCGGTTTGCCACCACTTGTGCCAGTTACACAGAATTTGTTGGCTTTTAACAGAGGAATGAATCAACCATTACGGATCCTCCCTCGGTTACCCATTACTTTGGGAGGAAAAATCGTTTATCTGAACATGATGGTAGTCCCAGGACCTTTAGATTACAATTTACTTCTTGGGTTGCGACTATGTTTATGACATGGGAGCTATTGTTTCAACACTCTTTTGAGTGATTTGTTTCTTGCATGAAGGTAGAATTGTCACTGTTGACCACCTTTTATTTCCTGGTCCAAATATGGCTTCCAGTCAACCATCTTCCCTAAGTGGTCCTTTCGTACCAATGGTATCATCCCCGCCACGAGTTAATTATGTGGCAGCCTGTTCCATACCTACATTAAGTGACAATCAATTTAGTGATGTTGTACAACATATACTAGGGGCATTGGAACCAAATCTCTCTTTCATGATCTCTTATGAGTTGTGATCGAGGTATGAGGATAGTTCGTTGTCTTGTGTCAACCTCGTTAAAAAATGAAACAAAGGGAATGAGGATAGTTCCTGGTCTTGTGTTGACCTCGTTAAAAAATGAAACCAAAGAACCAAGGATAGTTCGTTGTCTTGTGTCAAACTCGTTTAAAAAATGAAACAAGTGTCTTCGAGGACAATTCCATGTCTTGTGTCAACCTCGTTAAAAAATGAAGCCAAGGGTTCGAGGAGAGTTCTTTTACTATGTCAACCTCGTTAAAAAATGAAACAAATCCATGAGCATAGTTCCTTGTCTTGTGTCAAGTTCATTAAAAAATGAAATAAGGTCCCTTGGAGCAAGTTCCAAGTCAAGTCTTTGATTAGGTCTCGTAAAATCCCAGTCGAGTCTTTCACTTGATCTCGTAAAAGTACCTTCATCTCATCCACCTGATAGCCATGAGTAGTCTACTTAGGTGAATGTAATGAATCTTTGGGGGCATGCACCTAGTGGTAAAGATAAGTTTCCCTATAGGTTATGTGAAGGGAATCACCCCATTCACCTTTGTCTATCTGGACGAAGCCAAAAAGGTGTTGGATAACTGTCCTGCTTCACAACAACGACTTCCATCTGGTTACATGAGACTCTCCTTTTCATCATGCTAGGGGCATGAAAACTAAATCCAGGCATAGTTCTTTGTTTCAAGCTTGTGTAAAAATGAAAATGAAACCAATTCAAGCATAGTTCTTTGTTTTAAGCTTGTGTAAAAATGAAACTGAATCCAAGCATAGTTTTTCGTTTCAAGCTTGTGTAAACATGAAACTGAATCCAAGCAGAGTTCCCTATGGTTCAAGCTTGTCTAAAAATGAACCCATTTCCATTTTTTAACCCTTGCGATTGCCATTCTATCAGCCTTTTCTATCAGATGAGCCTTGCTTGTTTCATTCCATCACCACCATCTCTTTGGTTGATCATACGCTTTCACTTGGTTGTTTTATCCTTTTTGAGGAACAGTTGCAATGAGTGGTTTTATTAGCCAGCCTCTTCACATAGATCAACATGTTTTGAGAAGTTCCAACATCATTGGAACCAATTGCTATCCTAGACACCAGTTGTTCCTCAAAGTGGAGTCCTCTTTAAGCTCTTTTCAGACTCTCTAAACATGAAAAGATTGCCAAGCACTTATCCTTTCCAGCTCGTTAATGGATTGGAAACAACATCTCTCTTGTATTATTTTATGCTTTTTTGGGCTTGAGAGATTATTGTAGGAAAAATAACTTGTGGACTTTCCTTTTAGTACCTTTTTAAACTCTCTAAATGTGCAAATGACTGAGTTATCTTTGTCATTAAACTCGTTAAAAACATCAAAATAGCGACAAACTTGTCCATCTAGGAAAAACCGAGTTTCACCTTCGCTAGTCTTGTTAAAACATCAAATAGCGATGGATTCACCTAAAGGGTGGAATTATACAACAAGAATATGTTATCCTCCTCAAGCTTGATTAAAAATAAAGAGGTACACTGGGAAAAATGCGAAGAAGTTGGGAACACTTTATGGTAGCAGGTCGTTCTTGAACATGACACTTTCACCTCATCACCGTGACTATGTGGGTTGGGTCGTTCAGCTTGATGGTTATCACACCATTGGTCTATCATACCATCCATCACTTTGTTTTGGGTCAATGCTACCAATTCACTTTAGTGTCACCGATATGTTCAAGAGAAGTCATTTAGTTCAAAAACTCATCCTTTACAATATAGTAAACCTTCATTTTCATGCTCGTCATTCTTGAACCTTGCATCGTCAGTCAATGTTTCATCTCCAAAAATCATTTACCTTGTTTCGTGTCATTGATGTGGGATACGTCAAGGCCCTCCTGTGACGATTCACTTCTTGTCGACATCAGCACATCATCCAAGAAGTTGACTTAGAAACACCCCTTCAGTACCTTGCAGCTTGCATACATCAATGGCAGGTTTCTCGCTTCCAGCGATAGGTTGACATTAATGGCCTTTGACCAAAAGACTTCGTATGGTGTTCGACATCAAATAATTTATTCACACCATGTGAAATGTACTGCAGTAACTTGAGGTTCATTATCATTATCAGTGATTCCTCTCGCGTCTGTTAACGACTTAAATCATTGGCAGGTAATCAGATGATGTCTCTCCATGTTCGACTTCAGATCATCTATTCACATGGTTAGACTTGTACTTGAGTGAAAGATTGGACAAAATTAATGACCCTGGATCTAGTTTCATCCATCCGGGTTGCGATATATTTTTCAGGAGTACTATATCAAATGTACAATGGCATTACATTCATGGTCATGCATTCATGGGTCTACATCTATAGACGACTATATTTGTACATGTAATGAAAGTTTATAAGTTGAGCATGGGTATGCCTTCCCTCAGCTAGATTATGAGAAAAAATCAAAGTATCATTATATTTGTATTGTAATTGATGCAGTTCACCTTCCCTTTCAAAACCTTCTCTCCAAGTGGTAAAGCATCTCACTTGCATGTTAATTTTTGACTTCATGCTTTAGGGGGCAAATGTTACAGGAAAATTTGGGCACATTAAGCTCGACTTCCAAATCCATATTATTAGGTTCCATCAACCCCTAATTCAGCTGTTTTCATTCCCTAATGAAGTTAACCTACATCACGCTTGCCTCCCAAGAGTTTTGTGACACCATTCATCCAAAAAATGCCCCTAAGGAGATCATCTTAGGCAACCTTCTATCTGGCTGCAATGCATTGTAGGAACTCCACTGTCTGGGTGCTATGCATCGCACCTAGCCTTTGTTTCACCTGTGATGAGAGAGATCCATCAAATTTTTGAAATGAATCCATTGTATTCCTTATCCTATTGATCCTTCTAGAATTTTCCAGATGGATTGGGCTCGCTTTTGGATGAGGAAGGAGATGAATCAACCTTAATCCATTATCCCTTCCTCCATGGAACCACTTCCCAATTATGGAAAAGCATTCATGAGGGTCATTAATGGCTTAACCTCCTCCATTCAGCTATAAAAGGACCAGGCATTCAAGGCTGGTCTAAGGTTGAGACTTTTTAAGCTAAGGAAATGCTGCTTGGATGAGATTAATAAAGAGAGTAATGTTATCATGTCAAATTGTTGTTTCCATGAGGAGAGGGGTTTGAAGATAGGAGGATGACACTGAATCGAACATGCATCTACATGGGTTGTAATCTTCCCTTCTATGAATAAATAGTTCTAAAATTTTTCCCATTCATGTGTTATGTGATGTATATTGTACTTTCGATTCTATAATATGTTTAGTTAACAGATCGATATGTATGCTTTGATGGTTTTCTGTCTCAGCTTGTGTGCAGATACCTTTCAAGTGACTTAAGTATCGAAGGGAGTGGTGAAAGCAGTCAAAGGGAAGAGTGATCAAGCGAGAGATACAGGTTGGTACTTTTTCTCCTCTTTCTTTTATCTATTAGCTATAGGAAAAACAATGGAATTACTTTGCCTATTGTTCTAGACTTGATACTAGCTCTAGGGGTTAGTCGTTCGAAAAGACACTAAATTTTCCCAAAACAGAGAGGAGAATGGAACTCCAAGTAGGTCTTATCATCTTCTCATCTTATTTATTGCTTATAGGAAAAGACTAAAATACTTTAAACTGTTGTTTTAGATATGGCTACTTATCTAGGGAATTAGTATTTAACCGTAGATACGAAATTCTCGAAAACAAATTGGCGACTCCGTTGGGGAAGATCATCCTTCCTAGTAGCTTATCAACCTCCTAGGACATTCTTGTAGACCCTACTTGTGTTCATTGACTGTATTTTAGCTCTTTTGCATTGAATTTTGGTCAAAATTTCGGGTTAGATGACTCTTGCATGGCCTCTCAAGAATCAACACAGGCTTGGTCAGGGGACAATGCTCTACAGAGCACCCTTGAGTGAGATATAGTGCTCTCCAATGCAGTTAGGCCCTGTTTGACCTGTGCTAATCCACCTTAGGGAAAATTTTCACCTTTGGAATATGTTTTTTCCAACTTTTCTCTGTTTTTTTGTTCGCTGATTGATCAATGAATGTTATGTCTCAGAGAACAAGTTTCTATCTCCTTGTCTAGACCTACTTTGACTTGATTGATTAATGTTTCTTAAATGTTTTCTTTGTCATTATCAGTCAATAGTCAAAGTTATAATATAGTTGATTAATATTTGTTCGAAAGAAAGTGTCGTAAAGTCTTCTTTTCCTTCGAAACATAACTGTTGTAAAAGTCTTCGTTCTTATGAAATATTGATTGATTGTATGTGCATCTTTACTTTTTGTTCATCATAACATTAAGGGATTCGAAAAGGAAAACTTGCATCGTTCATATTGTAGTTTGTGAATGCTTGAAAGGAATAGCTAGGGAAATTGCATTAGTTGTGCTCTTTTTTCTTTGTCAAAGATCTGATTGCTCTATCCCTACTAGCTAAGGTTTTCATTGTTCAATTGAATGAACATAATGCTTATCATATTAGTTGCATTTTAGGAATTGCAAACATACATCACATGGTGAACCTCAAAAGGAAAATTCTAAAGAATATCAACTTAAAATTTATTTGAATTTACCTAATGGAGCATTTCCATTAATCAAAACATTTAGTGGTTCTAGGCTAGAGACGTGTTTTAGTGTCGTAAAACAAAGCAGCTATCACTAACTTGTCTGCAATACATCCCGAGTGTGATGCCTCATTCAACGTACGTGAGTATATCGTAGCTCGTCAACGTACCTTCGGGTATCTAGGGTGGTGTTATAGTACATAAAGTATATGGGAATTCTCTCACTGTGTGGTTTTGCATTAGACATCGGTTATACAGATTGGGTCTCCACATACTTTCAGGTATATATGGGAGGAAAACAGTAGGTTGTTATCCATCTTTAGGTAACTGAGTCATCTGCCTTGCACACTGTGATACACCAAACACAACATTTGGGGAGATTGCCTTCCCGTACTTCTCGGTTCACCGGGAGGTATTTTGCAGTTCACAGTTGCTTGGTAAACCTTTTACCTATATTATCCCCTCTTTTGTTTTGTTATGTTACTTTAAAATAAAATTAATTGACCGTGGATAACATCCTCCACGCTCGCTCCTTAGTTGGTCTTAGGTTGAAACATATGGCGAAAAATCCAGAGTCCACCGATCAAGGAATTGCTTTTGATGGGAATCTTAGTCCTTTTCCTCCTTTCAGAAATATTGGTGCTCCTTGTATGGCTACATTATCCCTACCGAGATTTACCAATGGCTTACCAGTATGGTTTTTTTCAACCTCCTTGGTTCAAAATGTCGTGATTTATCCACAATCAAGTACACCTCCAACTGGACAAAATCAACCTCCAGTTGATCCTAAAGTTGACCCTTTTCCTTCTCCCTTGGTTGTTTCTTCCTCCCCTTCTTCCTCTTTTCCTGGTGAAAGTATTGGTACTAGTAACTAGGTGGCTAAGAAGAAGAAGGGGAAGAAGAAGAAGAAGAAGCAAATTCAGTAGAGGGAAACCAAGCAATCATTTCTTTGGATGCAACATATGATGAGAAATTGTCCTTAAAGCCTCACAAAGTTCGATATCCATGCAAAATTTGTGCGGGAGACCATCTTCTTCGAAATTTTTCTGACATTCCTCAAATCTTAGAAGAATGGTCTTCCTGTTCACATCATCCCGTGTCCTTAACTTTTCGAGATCATGTTGGTGACACACCATAAACTAGTAGTAGTAAAGTTCATGGAAAGAAGGGAAAATTTAAGTTTCCCTGTAGGTTATGTGAAGGGAATCACTCCATTCACATTTGTCCAACCAAAAAAGTGTTAGATAACCATCCCGCTTCACCACAATGACTTTCATCTAGTTACAAGAGACTCTCCCTTAATACTTCACTAATTGATGAATTAACTGACTCAAATCAACCGTTGGTCAAACCCACTCTCTCTGAAATTGAATCCTTTGAGTCTATACCCGACCCAAATCAATAGTTCGAGGTAAAAGTTGAACCGATTTCACCTTCAGTTAATCGTACCATTCCCATAGAGAGTGAGTATGATACCACTCAGGTTATTTTTGTTTATTCAGATTCTAATGAGCTTGGGGGAAATCCTCCTATTCCATGAAGACAGGAGGAAAATCCTCCAGTTCTAGTAACTCAAGGGGTTAATTCTCCCATTTCTAGGGTACCCCCTCCAAGTAGTCTGGTCACTTCCTTTGATTGGAATCGACTCGTAGGATGCCGTCTTCCTTCTTATGTGCCTTTCCATATCATAGTACATGTTTGTAATATTATTGTACCCGACACTATTATAGATGAAGGTGCATCAGTGATTATCCTTTCCTCAACTGCATGGCAAGCGCTCAGTTTGCTGCCACTTGTGCTGTTACCCAAAATCTGTTGGCTTTTAACAGAGAAGCTAGTCAACCATTAGGGATCCTTCCTCAGTTGCCTATTACTTTGGGAGGAAAAATCATTTATTTGAATGTGATGGTAGTCCCATGCCCTTTAGATTATAATTTACTTCTTGAGCACAACTATGTTTATGGCTTGGGTGCTATTATTTCAACACTCTTTTGAGTGATTTGTTTCCTGCATCAAGGCAAAATTGTCACTATTGACTAGCTTTCATTTCCTGGTCCAAATATGGCTTCCAGTCAACCATATTCCCTAAGTGGTCCTTTTGTACCAATGGTATCATCCCCGCCACACGTTAATTATGTGGCAACCCATTCCATGCCTACATCAGCTGATGATCAATTCAGTGATGCTATACATTATGTGTTGGGGCATTGGAACCAAATATCTCCTTCCAAAGCATTGTTATCCCATCTAATGAGAACCTATTAGAAACCATGACCTCTTATGAGTCATGAACAAAGGATATGAGGAGAGTTCCTTGTCTTGTGTCAACCTCGTTAAAAAATGAAGCCAATGATATGAGGATTGCTCTTTTACTATGTCAACCTCATTAAAAAATGAAACAGGTTCATGAGGATAGTTCCTTGTCTTGTGTCAACCTCGTTAAAAAATGAAACCAAGGATATGAGGATAGTTCCTTGTCTTGTGTCAACCTCGTTAAAAAATGAAACAAGGAATATGAGGATAGTTATTTTAATGTGTCAACCTCATTAAAAAATGAAACAAATCCCACGAGGATAGTTCCTTGTCTTGTGTCAACCTCGTTAAAAAATGAAACCAAGGATATGAGGATAGTTCCTGGTCTTGTGTCAACCTCGTTAAAAAATGAAACAAGGAACATGAGGATAGTTCTTTTACCGTGTCAACCTCATTAAAAAATGAAACAACTACCATGAGGATAGTTCCTTGTCTTGTGTCAGCCTCGTCAGAAAATGAAACAAGGAGTATGAGAATAAGTCCTTGTCTTGTGTCAAGCTCGTTAAAAAATGAAACAAGGAATCTGAGTAGAGTTCCTTGTCTTATGTCAAGCTCATTAAAAAATGAAACAAGGTCCCGTGGAGCAAAGTTCCAATTTGAGTCTTTGATTAGATCTCGTAAAATCCCAGTCGAGTCTTTGACTTGATCTCGTAAATGAACCTTCATTCCTTCCACCTGATAGGCACTAGTTGTCTACTTAGGTGAATGTAATGAAGCTTGGGGGGCATGCACCTAGTGGTAAAGTTAGGTTTTCCTAAAGGTTATGTGATGGAATCACCCCATTCACCTTTGTCCCTATCTGGATGAAGCCAAAAAGGTGTTGGATAACTGTCCTACTTCACCGCAACAACTTCCATATGGTTACATCAGACTCTCCATTTCATCATGCTAGGGGCACGTAAACCAATCTCAAGCATAGTTTTTCGTTTCAAGCTTGTGTAAAAATGAAACTAATCTCAAGCATAGTTCTTCGTTTCAAGCTTGTGTAAAAATGAAAATGAATCCAAGCATAGTTCTTCATTTCAAGCTTGTGTAAAAATGAAACTGAAACCAAGCATAGTTCCCTATGGTTCAAGCTTGTGTAAAAAAGAACCCATTTCCATTTTTAACCCTCATGATTGCCATTCTATCAGCCTCTTTCATCAGATGAGCCTTGGTTGTTTTCATCCCATCGCCACCATCCCTTTGGCCGATCATACGTTATCACTTGGATGTTTTACCCTTTTTGAGGAACAATTGCAATGGGTGGTCTTATTAGCCAGCCTCTTCACATAAATCACCATATTTTGAGAAGTTCCAACATCACCGGATCTAGTTACTACCGTAGACACCAATCATTCCTCAAAGTGGAGTCCTCTTTAAGCTCTTTCCAGACTCTCTAAATGGGAAAAGATTGTCGAGCACTTGTCCTTTTAAGCTCGTTAACGAATTGGAAATGACATATATCTTGTGTTATTTTATGCTTTTTCGGGCTTAAGAGATTAATTTATGAAATATAACTTGCAGATTTTTTTTTTTGTCCCTTTTCAAACTCTCTAAACATGAAAAGGACCGAGTTCTCTTTGTCATTAAACTCGTTAAAACATAAAATAGAGACAAACTTGTCCATCTAAACAAGATCGAGTTTCACCTTCGCTAGACTCATTAAAACATCACATAGTGATCGATTCACTCGAAGGATGGAATTATACAAAAAAAACATGTTATCCTCCTCAAACTTGATAAAAAATAAATAGGTATTGGTCAACAATGACTCAAGAAAATGGAAAAAGGGGTAAATCACTTTATGGTAGTACGTCGCTCTTGAACATGACACTTTCACTTCATCGCGGTGACTATTTGGGTTGGGTTATCTGCTTGACAGTTATCATACCTATGGTCTTTCACACCATCCATCACTTTTGGTTTTGGGTAAATGATGCCAATTCATTTAGAATATTTGGGTTGGGTTATCTGCGTGATGGTTATCATACCTATGGTGTATCACACCATCCACTACTTTGGTTTTGGGTCAATGCTACCAATTCATTCAGTGTCGCTGATATGTTCAAGAGAAGTCATTCTAAAATTCATCTTTGGCAATACCATAGAACTTCATTTTCATGACTGCCATTCCTAAAATTTGTCTCGTCTGTAAAATCATTACACTCGTTTCGTGTTGTTGATGTGGGATACATCAAGGCCCTCTTGTGACAAGTCGCTTCTTGTCGACATCAACTCATTATCCAAGAAATCGACTTAGAAACACCCTTCCAGTACCTTGAGGCTTGCATACATCAATGGTAGGTTTCTCACTTTCGGTGATAGGTTGACATCAATGGATTTCGACCAAAAGACTTTGTATGGTGTTCGACATCGAAACATCTATTCACACTATGCAAAATGTACTGCAGTACCTTGAGGATCATTATCATTATCGGTAATTTCTCTCACATCTGTTAACAACTTACATCATTGGTTGGTAATTAGATGGTGTCTTCCCATATTTGACTTCAGATCACATATTCACATGGTTAGACTCGTATTTGAGCGAACGATTGAACAAGATAGAAGACCCAAAATCTAGTTTCATCCATCAAGGCTGCGATTTCAGGAGTACTAAATCACATGTACAATGGATTTATGTTGATAGTAATTCCAATCATGGGTCTATATCTGTAGACGACTATTTATGTACATGTAATGAAAGTTTATAAGCTAAGCATGGGTATGCCTTCCCTCAACAATTCATGTAAAAATCATAAAACATGATATATGTATTGTAATTGATGCATGTCACCTTCCACTTCGATACCTCCTCATCACATCATAAAGCATTTCATTCAACATTGGCATTTTTCCAACTTCATGCTTTAGGAGGCAGCTGTTACAGATCCATTTGGGCACATCAATCCCATCATCCAGATCAGTGTTTTAGGGCTCATCAAACTCTAATTTTAGTTGCTACATGCCCTAAACAAGTCACCCCTTTGAATGTCTCCTTCCAAGACAGTTTCATGACTTGAAGACATCCAGAAATGGTCTCTAGAGGGACCAACGCAGGTAGGTCCATGTAAGGGTGCGCTGTAGAGCAGTTAAGTACATGCCAGGGTGCTTTGCAAAGCACTTAGGCTTCCTTTCACTTGCGTTGGGTGATTTTGAGAGAAATTCACATATGGTTTAGGGAATATTCTTATCTTTTGGAGTCATCTATAAGGTTCCCTCACTTATCAACTCCTATGATCTCAAAAATGGATGAGGAATGAGTTAAGATGCATCCTATCCTCTCATCGCTTCCTCCATGGAACTAATTCTAAGTATGGAAGGCCATTCAATGCCATCATTTATGACAAAACCTCCTTCATCTCCCCATAAATTGACCACTCATCTAAGTGATCAAGGGCTGGATTATGTTGAATTGTAAGGAGATAATGCTGCTGTGAGACTTGGCTTTGAAGCAAGTATTGTAATGCTACAAGTTTGTCATGCTTTTGATGTGATGTGGATGGGATCCAATCTCGAGGAATGACTTTGAATCATACACAAATGGTTGTAGTTCCTTCTTCTATTCAATAAAGTGTTTGAACCTTTCTACCATATGTTTGTATTGTTTTATAATGCTTATATGTGTGAAATGCATTTGATTCCATTCACTTATATTCAATAGATCTTTTTCTTTGATCGAATGTTTGTTTTCTGTTGTGTTTACATGTACTTCTCAAGTGTATTAAGCATGGGAAGGAGCAACAGGATCGATACAAAGGAGACAAGAGGAAAATGGAACTACAAGTAGGTCTTCTCATCTTCTCATCTTATCTATTGCTTATAGGAAAAGAATAAAATACTTTAAACTGTTGTTCTAGATATGGCTACTTATCTAGGGAATTAGTATTTATCCGTAGTTACGAAATTCTCCAAAACACCTTCCTATTGTTCTAGAGCCCCTAATCTTACTCCTAAGCCACAAAAAGAATAATTCAATAGAGTAAACCAAATTATGGATTCCGAAAGCATCTTGAGTGAAAAACCCCAGCAAACCCCTCGCCTGGACATTGACCACATCCCATTGGCAGACAAAGATTTCCAAATTAAAGACACATCTACCTCTAGCCACCTATTAAATCTCCACTACTGGAGTAAAGATAAATTCCTGAACCAGAATGATGACATTCATCTATGGGAATCAAATTTTCCCAAATACTTGTTCCCACAGGTATACTTGTTCCCTGAAATTATCCACTTCTACGTAGCTTGCTATATCCCAAGTCAAAGAGCCATAGTCTCTCCTGACCAACAGGTTTTATTTACAGTCATTGCTGAATCCATAAATCAAATGTTGTAGATCCAGCGAAGCCCAAATGAGACCCCATTTTCCATTGAAGTCTTACTTGAACTTTACATCAAGCTGGACCTTCCCAAGAGGGCTCAAATATTTCAGACGTTCATCCTAGAGGAGTCTCATACTCCTACAGATAGTCCTCCATACTCTGCCACCATTTTCTCTAAAAAGGCCAAACAAATTATAACCATGTTGTCTTGTATCCTTGGGTATACTATCGATGAATTTGTAGATGAACCTATAATTGATTTCCTTTCTATTTTTTTGCCCAGGCAAGCCTCCAACAACAGTCTTCAATTTTGCCCAGTTCTTGTTAGACATAATCCATGATCAATTGATCAGGTTTCCAAATGAAAGAGTATTTAAATAGTCTTCAATGTTGTTCCACATGTTTTTATATTTTCAGTTAGATAGGTTTCCAGTCAATATCCAGAAGTTGGATACTAACGGCCATCCTAGATCAGTGATCTTTTGGACACCCTTAATCCAAAAGTATTCCAATATTTTCAGTTACAAACAATTCATTGATTCCTTTGTCCATCCAGTTGTAAATATGCTAACGATTAGCAATAAACCCAGGATCAGTGATGAGATAAAAAGAGTTTTGGAGTTATCTAAGAACAATAGAGCAGGAGATTGGTATCTATACCAGGACCACACAGAAATCAGGATATATGGATGCAAGCTCACTCCCTACATGCTACCCAAATACCTCCCCATGAGGATATTTGCATTATAGTATTTCAGGAAGATCATAAAATCAAATGAGGTCAATTTTCTATCAGTTAGGAAGAAAACACAGTTCAAAATAAAAAACCAATTGGGCCCTTTTATTTGTAATAATAGGGAAGTTGGACAAGAAGCAGGGAAAATTTTACAGCAAAAGTTCAATAGCAGTTTCATGTGGAAGTATGACCCTAATGGAGTCATAAACAAATTAAGGCTCAAGTTCAAATTAATCCCTTTTATGCATGAGTCCAAGCCAAATATTGAAAGATATGCCAACCAGTTAGAGTGGTTGGAAAATACGTTAATAGATGTAGAAAATCAGATATATACTAGTTCCTTTCTGCAAGTTCCAACCCTACAGGAACAGATGGTATTAGTCCCATTACACAAACTCCAGCTATGCAGGACAGAAATGTAAAAAGAACCAGGGAAGAAGGTTCTAGCTCTAAAATGGATACTATAGATGATAGGTTTGAAATTAGTTACAAGAAGAAGCCCAAGCTTAATTCTATAACTGAGCAAGAGGATACCATTGAGACAGTTGAAATCGTTGATATTGACACAATGGTTGAAAAGAGTAAAGGTCCAACATTTTAAGAGAAAACTCATTAACCTTCTACCTCAAATACTCAGATTATTGAAAAATAACTTAGTATTGAAGTCTCTTCATATAGTAAACTAGTGGATAAAGAGAAACATATAACAGAGAAGTACAAAGAATTCAAGTTGAGGAATGAGAAATTAAAGGCTGAAAAATATGCCCAGTACTTTAAACAGACACCTGGCAATCAAAATAGATTAATGTCAGCCTTTGACATTAAAACTAGTAAAATGCAAATGACCTTTATGCAACCTACAATCCCGCAGCCTAGATCGTCAACAGACTACAGGAAGACAAAGTTTGAAGTTTTGGCTAGGGATGTTCACCCTATTGATCAAATTGAATTCCATAAGCAGACATGTGAAATGATTTACTCTACAATGACTAGAAAAGCAATGAGTGTGCACAAGCTTCAAAGTTCTTTAGACAACATCACAAAATAGTTTAAGCTAGAGAAGGCATCCTCACAAGCCAAGGATAACAAAATCAAGTCACTGGAAGACTTGGTAATTGAAATCGGATATAATCCAAATGATATCAAGGCCGCAGAAAAATTAATAATGAAGAAAAATGAGGATATTGCTGCTTTGAAGAAATAACTAAAGTTGCCTCCTTCTAAACATCCACAGACCAAGGAGGTCCTAGAGAGCCAAACCCAACAGGATGAAATGATGGATCTCATTCTTCAATTAAATTCTCAATTGAAAGAAATGGAGAATGAATTGGACAGTTTAATATAGCTGAAACAAGCTAGACTTGAGACAACTACTGCCACTGCTATCCCTACAATTACTACAATAGTTCCTTCAACTGTGGCAGCTTCATTGGCCCCAACAGCTCCACTAGCTACAACAACAACTACATCAGCAACATGTTCAATAACAACAAAAATTCATCCAAGTGATGAAGCAAGTAAACTGGTCAAAGCCATGGAGGACATGTCCATTCATACCACTGAAATAAATAGACTTAAAGAACATATAAGAAGTCTAGAGGATGAGAAGAAACTGGCTCAAATTATGCATAAAAATGAAGTACATAAGTCAAACAGGTTGACTAAGAGGATAAAGAACTTGGAAAAAGAATTATAATTGAAGGAGCCACATGCCCAAGCAAAAGAGAAGCTATGGGCCAATATCATTGAATATGTCAATGATATTTGGCCATCTATGCAAGTTATCTTTGAACAAAATGATTTAGTCAAAGAAGCTAGTGAAGCAATTCAAAGAGTTAAGGCCGAACTTGGAAATATGCGAGAAGAAGCCTCAAGAATACTCCAATTCCTTAACTCAAAGAATAAATATGAATTGTAGGAGCTTGACATAGCTGATAGGACTGGAACTATACTAGAGGTGAAGAAAGTAATCGCCAAGAGGAACTTGACGATGTAGCTTGAGGACAAATGCCAAACCATGGAGCTAGATATAGGCAAGTTCATGGTCAAATTTGATGCTTTGAGGCAGAAAGGTCTGCAAAATCCATTGGTAATAAATGACAAGTTAATGCCACATGAAGACTATAACAAGAAAATCAGAGAAGTGGCAAGGGAGCAAGCCAATAGCTTTTCTATGAAAGGGATGCCTACAGGAAAGGTTCTTTACCAGACTTTTGAGAACCTATTTTACCTCCAGCATGAGGTAAAACATCTTTTTGTAAACAAGCCCACTTTTGAAAAATACACAAAAGTTGATGAAGTCTACAGAAGAATGGTAAATATTTAATTATCAGATACAGAGACTTGGGAAAAATTAAATGATTTACTGTGAAAAAGCAATGTAAATAGTGGATATAGAGCAGTGAAATAAAAGCAACAGGTCAGCTAAGTCAAAGAGTTTCATATGAAAGAGTATCAGTCAAAAGGCAAAGTAAAAGGATAGCTAGTGTAAAGCAACAACAAAGGAGAATAAGCAACAAAAGATCTCATAGCAGAGCCAAATAAACAGGGACAACTTGCAACAATTAGATATCTGTCTCTATCTTCTTGCATGAAGATTTTTCTTTTCCCTTGAATAAATCCTAAAAAAAAACAGTTTAGGATATTTTGTAACTATTGTTGTATAAATACTTCATAATTCAAAGTATAGAGTGTGGATTGCTTAACATTTCTATAGTTGTATTGATATGAAAGCTAAGGGTTCATTGTACCATTTTTTCAAGTCAGCAGACTGGATTGAGTAATAAAGACATCGCATTACAGGATTCATGTGTTGGGCCACTTCAGTGAAGTATTTTCTGTTTGTCAATTTGTTATCGTATTAAATGTTTCACATACTTTCATGTTATCTAAATTGAATGAAATAACTAGAATATTATTATAGAATTTGTTTAAGTACACTCTATCCCGAACAATTATTCATTTTGATGTTTTCTTCTGATATCCAGAGTAGGGAATCCTTCATTTCTCCCTAGTTTTGATTGACCTCTATCATTTCCCTCATTATCCAGTTTGAGGAATCCTTAATTGCTATTTGACCCCGATTCAAAACCACTTCACCATCCAACCTAAAAGATCTAAATTTACTCAGCTACCTTGCCCTGTAAACATTATCTTTAGAACTTGATTCAGTTCTGTTTTCTTGATACTTGACCCCATAGCCCAATGTTAAAAGACATCCCTCTATCCATCTAAGTCAGCGATTCCACCACCAAATCAAAATCAAAACCCAATCAAAGCTTAAATAACTAGCCTAAAATCAATTGGCTCAACAAAGTTAAATCATAAAGAGAGAGCCCTCTTTGAGCATTAGGAAGGGTAGATCTTGATCTCAAAATTGGGTTTGTGGTTACCTCTAATATTTCTTTTGACACAAGACAACAACTCTATGGAAATTTTAGAGTGCTAACAATTTCTACTAGTCTGTCACTTAGGAAACCAAACCAGTAGAATAGCAATAAAGTATTTACCATTACAATTTGTTGAAACTGAAAAGAAAAATGGATAAGATAATTCAATCTTAGACTATTTTTCTTACTACTATTAATTGAACAAGTGTCCATAACTAGATTTATAGCCCCTTTATTAAGGGTCTTTCCCCCCTTTATCTATATATATATTGGAAAATTAGGCAAAGCTTGTATTATGATTATAATGGAAAAAGTACAAAATTCGTTATTTCTACTAGTATGTCACTTAGGAAACCATACCAATAGAATAACAATAAAGTATTTACCATTACAAAATGCTCAAACTTAAAAGCAAAATTGATAATATAATTCAATATTATCCTATTTTCCTTAGTACTATTAAGCAAACAAGTGTCCATAGCTAGATTTGTAGCCCTTTTGCTAACATAATATAGCACAAAGATGAATAGTAAAACCATTTACTTGGATGGTGAATCAACCTGTATGGTGTCAGGGTAGACCTTCTCTTCATTAGTAGTCGAGAAATACAGATCTTCTGGCTTTTTTCCATGATGGATATTCTGTTAATGAGCTTCTTTTTTTGCCTCTGCATTTCATCAATGCATAATAGACTTGTTAAATTTCTGAGCACTCCACCATGACATTGCTCACGATCATTTTTAATTTCTACAATTTTCATATATATTTTGTGCCTGTTTCTAGTATTCCTAGTGTCTATGACCTTAACCTCCACTTTTGCATCCACATCTGCATCAATGATAAATCAAAATTCAATCCTTGTTTCTCTCTTTGCCTCCCAGATTTCTGCTTTGATTTCTAGAGTAGAGTGGGCATGAAATACAATTGAGCACTCTGTTGAGCATTGAACCCTTGAGCTAGAGGGCACGAGATTGGTTCTTCCACCCCTATGACCTCTTGAGAAACCATGTTTAGCTATTATTGTTAGGACTAGAAGAATTGATCACCAATAATAAACTTGTAAAAAATTCTAAAAAGGAGGAAAGGCTTCCTAGAAGAATGAAGGGCTTAAATTATGTAAGCTTTAAAAGATGTATAACCTAGGCAAGAATAGAGGAAAACATCAACATACTAGAGAAGAAGTGTACTCAACTCAAGACCACCCTCCAAAGAAGGGAATCGATCCAAAATTAACACATAAAGTTGTTGCGGGAGTTGGAGAAAACATCAACTAGAAAAAAAGGAAAGGAATTACATTCAAAGAGATAATAGGAGCAATCAATAGGAAAAATCCCACGATAGAAAAAAAATAGGGACAATGCCAACATTACTAAAAGAAATACTATGGCAAGATCTTAGAACAAAGGAAAAAAGTACAAATAGAAACCTACAATTGAAGCACCGTGGTCGGATCGTAGACTCCCACAAACCCAAATACAACTCAGATCAACTAAGAGCCCTAAGTATAAAATCCATTAAATGATATGGCCACGTGAACCTTGAAAAAAGATGAAAAAAAAATTTGGGATCTAATCTTGGCCCATGCCTATCATTAAGAAAAATGAGAACTCTACCAGAGAAAAGGGGCATTTCAATTTAATAACCCAGGAAGAGATAAGAACTAATGGAATTTTGAGAATCTACAAGCTTGTCAATATAAAAATGCAGGATGCCAAGTACCTAGAACTTGTGAGGTTTCCACATCAATATCTTCCAAATTGTTTTATTGTTGTTGGTACTCTTCCCTTAGTAAATCATGAATGTTCTCTAGTTCTTCATGGATTTTTAAGATATATGAATCAATACCAGTGCCTCCATCATCCAAATCCTCCATCTTGCATATATCATTTTCCTCCAAGGGCAGTTGCATGCTGCATATTCATATAAAATTTGATGGAAAATGAGATGTGGCACTAGTCCCCAACTCCCCCACGCATCCCACCCCCACAACTTGCCTTGATTACAATCCATCATCACTTGCCATGGGGATTAAAGTAAATTATTAAAAAAAATTAATAAAAAAATTCAAGTAATACCACTTTCGGATTTAGAGTCAATTTTATGGATTTTTAAAAATTGTTTATTTATTTATTTATTATCGAGGGTACTAGTTGTCAAGGCCATAATGTTAGTTAATTCATAATTTTAACCCCTATTAGCATCACTTTTCAATTTGGTGTTCGAACAAGTCACAATTTTAACCACCCCAAAAAATAAGAGGTGCCACTAGTAACACCACTTTTTGATTTGAAGGTAGTAATAGCCACTAAATGCAACCTCTAGCAAATTAGAACTTGGTAATGTTCTCATTAACTTGGTAACTTTTTCATGTACTAAGTAGGATTGGTAATAGAATATTTTTACTCCTTTGAAGGTCGATAATTGGAGATATATAGTTTTAGTGAAGAATCAAGTAAAATTAAAATCAATAGAAAAATAACTAGGAACATGTAAGATATCACTTGTCATGGCCAAGATAACTTCATTCATTTCTGAGTTATTTTCATGTCCTAAGAAATAGGACAACATTCAAACCACCTTCCGAGGGACTTATTTTAGGAAAGATACATCCCAGGGAAAAAATTTGGAATTGATTTGGGGTTAGGAAGAAATCACTTTAAAATAAAAATTTTCTTTCACTGAGACTAATTATTAACTCTTTTTGCAAGGCTATTAGTCGCATGGATAGAAACTCCATATACTTATAACTTAAAAATTCAACAATAACTTTTGGGGTTATAGATAAAATGACCTTAGAATTATCCATGGACATGATGGTTCAAGAACCAACTCAATATAATTAAGCTAATGACCATTAAATCGAGTTTATTAAAGGTGTGTGTGATCCAGGTGGATATTGATGGCCACCTGCCAAGTCCACATGGACCCCCACCATTGTCTTTCTCAGCATTTTCAGTTTCCTTAATTGTAGCACAACTTACTATTTTTAGCAGTTTTTCGGGTCCTGAACTTCCGGAGCCGTTTTGAGGCCCTAAACGACGTTTTTTGGGATTCCAGGGGCAACACGGGTCCATGGAACATGGACCGGTGTTGTCGTTCCAACAATGATAGTGCTCGAATAGATCTTTCTAATGAGCTATTGTACGCGTCAAACGGAGATCATATGCTAAAGTTACGACCCCGGGAAGTTGATGTACCAACTTACCCCCAAACGGGGCCCACAGTTTGGCGTTTCATCTCCTAGGGTTAGGTTTTGGAATGTTAAGGGTTTTTCATTGTTTCTCAACAATAAATAGGCCTTCGAGCCTCATTGTAAGTCAGTTCAGAGGCATGTAGCCCACACATCTCTTCTCAGAGATAGCTACCATCGCCCTAGCTAGTTTATTTCCATTTCTGATTGTAAGCATATTTCAGTATTTTCCATTAATGAAATGAAGTATTATTTCCGCTGCATATTTGTGTATAAGGTTATCTCTGTAATTGGTTGCGTTCCTGTTTAAATCCGGATCAGTGGTATCAGAGCCAGGTTGCTTTTTCTCTGTTTTTCTTTGCATGTCCCCAACAAGGTCGGGATATAAGGAGTTAGGGCTTGAACTGGTTGAACCTTTGCAAGACCAGCCTCGCAAATCCCGACGGCCTCCCATGGCGGACGAGAAGAAAGACGAGGGGGCAGGAGATCCCATCAAAATCTTGCTCGAAGAAGCGCTCGAGCGACAACGGAACGCGATGATGGACAGCTTTGCGCAGATCCTTCAGCGGCTACCCAGAAGCGGCGCATCGGCTTCCAGCAGCTTCTCTGGAAATGCCACACCCTTTAAGGTACAAGTTAATTTTGAAATCCCCATATTCGAGGGTCAGATAGACGCCGATGCCGTAGATAAATGGTTAAATCTGCTAGAGGGTTATTTTTCTGTTCATGAATTTTCGAGTCGGGAAAAGATTGTTTTTGCTCTTCTCAAAGCAGCCCCCCACGTCAAGGACTGGTGGGAAACCTACTGCGAGCAGAAGGATGAAAGTACTGACTCACTATTTTCAGCCGCACCCACCTGGGACTCATTCCGGAATGCCATCAAGGAGCAGTACTACCCTGTCGGGAGCTATGAGGATGAATACATAAAGTGGACCACGCTGCGGCAGGGAAGGGACCAAGACGTGCCGGAGTTCACCAATCTGTTCCATACTCTTCGCAAAAAGTTGGGTATCAAGGATACGGAGCAACATTTGATACTCAAATACCGTGGCTACCTGCACAAGTACATCCAGGAAGAAATACAATTCCTAAACATCCCCTCGCTCGGCGCAGCATACCGGTATGCCGTCAAGGTCGAACAGAAGTTGAAACAAAAGAAGCGAGATTTTGGATCTGCGAATCCAAAGCAGGGAAAAGGTGCCCCTAAACCACAGAACAAAGGACAAAGCCAAGGCGGGACAACCCAAGACAACCAGCCGAAGCTGCAAGCAAAGAACAGCGCCGCGAAGCCGAGAAAGGACACTGGAAAATGGTGCGAGTTCCATAAGAGCTCCACTCACAACACAAGTGAGTGTCGGGGCAAGCAGTCACTGGTGGCTGAGCTGAAGGTTTCCGAATCAGATGCATGTTCCGACTCTGAGTCAGAACCTGATAAGGGGTATGAAAAAGGGAAGCAGATCATTGATGCAGACCCTAGCGCCACTGGTTGCTACCGCAAAGATCCAGAAAAATGAACCCGAAGATCCAGAGGAGGAGGAGCGTCTCTTCCACTCCCAGATGTGGGTAAAGGGCTGCCCGATACAGTTCATTGTTGATAGCGGGAGTCAAAAGAACCTCATTTCGGCAGAGGTCGTGAAGCGGTTGGGCTTACCGACCACAACACATCCACAACCATACACCATTGGGTGGCTTCACCAAGGACGACATCTTCGCGTGAGCCAGCAGTGTCGCCTTCCGTACAACATCAAGCCCTTCACGGATGAGGTATTGTGTGACATTGCTCCCCTTGAGGTTTGTGATGTATTACTAGGACAACCATACTTGTGGAAGCGACATGCTGTGTATGAATCAAGGCCCCGTGCTGTTATTATTACATTGGGAAATAAGTTGTTCAGGATAACAGAGGTAGCACCACCTGCCGCCATCTCTTTGATTACTGCAAAACAATGCAGTAAGATCATTTCCAAAACCAGCAAATTTGTTTTCCTGACGATACCCCTCAGAGAAGAAGAAGACAGTGGCCGCGGCCTCCAAACGGGGTCCCTCTACACGGCAGCTACAGATGGACAAGATTGTGGAGGAGTACAAAGACATCTTCACCTCCCCGGCAGGGTTCCTCTGCACTGTCAAGTCAAGCACTCCATCGATCTAACCCCAGGGGCGCCGCTACCCAATGGAAAAATTTATTGGCGCTTCATTCTGGAGAACAATGAAATCAAGAGGCAGATTCAGGAGCTCCTGCAGAAAGCTCACATCTGTCCGAGTTCTTCACCCTGTGGGAGCCCAATAGTGTTGGTACAGAAGAAGGATGGGACGTGGAGACTCTGTATTGACTATCGGGCGCTGAACAAGATCACTGTCCGTAATAGGTACCCGATCCCGCGGATTGATGACCTCCTAGACCAACTAAAGGGGGAGAAATATTTCAGCAAGATCGATCTGAAGTCAGGATATCACCAGGTGCCAATCGAGCCCTCAGATGTGTGGAAGACTGCCTTCAAATCCAAGGAGGGCCTCTTCGAATGGTTGGTCATGCCTTTCGGATTGACGAATGCTCCTGCAAACTTTATGAGGCTAATGGATGACATCTTGCGCCATTCACCAACTCCTTTGTAGTAGTATACTTGGATGACATTCTGATCTTTAGCCAGAGTTGGGAAGAGCACCTTCACCACATCCGACAGGTTCTCCAAACACTGCGGCAACAAAAGCTATGTGCCAATTTGGAGAAATGCACTTTTGGCATGAACGAGGTTCAGTATCTGGGATACATCATTAATGAACAGGGGGTGCATGTCGATCCAGCCAAGGTCCAAGTCATTCGGGATTGGCCCTCTCCAACCACTCTAACAGAGCTCCGCAGCTTTCTAGGTCTTGCCAACTTCTACCGCAGGTTTGTGTTGGGGTTTTCTCATATTTCGTGGCCCTTGAGTCAAGTCACCAAGGGCGGGGCGAAAGCAAAATTCTTTTGGTCTGAAGCTCAACAGAAGGCATTCAGGGAGTTGAAGGATCACCTCTGCACAGCACCAGTGCTCGCGTTACCAGATTTACAACAACCATTTGAGGTCGAGACAGATGCCTCTGACTATGCTATTGGGGCAGTCCTTACTCAACATGGACATCCAGTGGCATATCACAGTGAAACACTTTCAGACACAGTCTGGAAGCACCCCACTTATGATAAAGAGATGTATTCCATTGTACAAGCCTGCTGACAATGGAAGCATTACATTTTGGAGAAGGAAACGGTCATCCACACAGACCACCAACCTCTACAGTTCATACAGACCCAAGGGAAATTGCAGAATGAGCGCCATCAGAAGTGGTCTACATACCTGCAACAGTTTCACTTGAATATCAAGTATAAAAAGGGCAGCACCAATAATGTTGCAGATTGCCTCAGTCGACCACCGATCATGGGGCTAACCACCGTGCTCAACTCTTGCGGGCACGAGACTTCTGATTGGCCACTTCTCTACAAAAGCGACCCAGAATTCGGCCACACATACCAGACACTCTTGGAGGGTCGGTAGGTTGCAGATTTTCACCTCCAGGATGCCCTATTATGCCACCTCGGTCACCTTTGTGTTCCTTCAAGCGAGCATGCCAAGATGATTTGGGAAGCACACTACAGTCAGGCTGCTGGGCATTTTGGGGTCGAGAAAATAGTGGCAGTATTGCAAAATTAATTCTATTGGCTAAATCTTCGACAGGATGTTGGGAAGTACATCCGATCATGTACTGCCTGTGCCATTGCCGAACCGGCCATTAAGAAGCACGGCCTCTATACCCCGTTGCCTACCCCTAGTCGACCTTGGGAATCCATCTCGATGGATTACATGTTGGGCATTCCTTCCACTAAGCATGGAAATGACTGTGTTTTTGTGGTCGTCAACAGGTTCTCGAAGATGGCCATTATGATGGCCTGCAAGAAGAATATCACAGCAGAAGCCACTGTTAAACTCTTCTTTGAACGAGTGTGGGTGCACTT
>APFE031497986.1:0-12681 GCA_000404065.3 Pinus taeda
AGAACCCAACCTTGAACCAATACTCTATTTGTTCCCCTCTTTAATCCCGAGCTGTCATAAAATAAAAAATCATCATAGAAGGAGTCAAATCCTTATGTTTAGCACCTCATGAACCCTTAGAAATGCCTTGCTAAAATCATTAAAGCCATATTTCATAAATGAACACTTCCATATATATGTCTATATATTCGAAGTTTCACATGGACAAAAGCCAACTTTTATATATGCATTTTTTTTCATATACATTCATATATATGGAATTGTACATATACGGAAAATGGATTCCATATATGTTCATATACAGAAGTTGCACATATACGGAAGCAATCTTCCATATATGCATACTTCCATATCTCTGTTATAGAATATGCACATAAAAAGAATCCATATACTGAAGTTATGCATATACGGAAGTTATCTTCCATATATGCCCACTTCTCTCTCTCTCTCTCTCTCTATATATATATATATATATATGCACATATACGGAAGATGGTTTCCTTATATGTGTGGCTCTTGTATGTGCACATTTGTATGAAAGTGTGCATGTATGGAAGATGGAATCCTTATATGCAAAAGCTATATATATGCACATAGATATGGAAGCATGCATATAAAAAACATATGACATCCATATATGCACAACTTATATATATGCATATATATATAGAAACCATCTTCCATATATGCATGCTTCAATATCGATGTACATATACAAAAGTTGTGCATGTACAAAATATGGCATTCGTATGTCTAAATATTTTGTAGATGCACACACACACACACACATATAGAAGAGTCCATATATGAAAGATGGTTTCCGTATATGAATAGATTTTGTATACCAAATATGGCTTCCATATCTATGTGCATATATGGAATTCATCTTCTATATATGCATGGTTGCATATATAAAGGTTGTTCATATACAAAATTCATCTTCTATCTATGCATGTTTGTATACATATGTGCATATACATAAGCCATGCATATACATAAGCCATACTTTGTATATGCATAAATTTTTCATATGCACAAGTTGGTCTCTTCCTTGGTATCTTACATGCTTATGAACTATATCATTTCACACAGCTAGTGTGTGGGTTTTTAGTCTTTCCCCCCTTATTCATTGTTAATGTTAGTGAGTAATTGTGAACTAATTCGCATTTGATCTATAACACTCTCTTTCTTGTGTATTTCTTAGTTAGTCTCAAGTATTTGATCCTTCCTCAAGTCATTCTCTCGCCCATTATTGCATTGTTATGTTCTTGTATCATGTTTTGCAGGTCATCAATGAAGCATTGATTTCATCCCCATTTGTCTCACATAGTACACTAAATCTCACACTTATCTCTGCATTCGGTTTCCAAGAGAAATAAAAAAACAAATGGAAGCTAAGTTGATATACCAGATGGGGGTCCTATCCTAAATGGTGTGAGGTCTTATTAGGACTTCATACTAGGGAGACCCCCTAGTTTTGATGGATTATCCAATGTTGTCAACATTATTGGCACTAGAAGGAGTAGTTAACAGGTATAACAACTTGAAGCTTGACACGTGGTAGTTAGTATAAGGGGTAGTTGTTAGAGGTGAGAGTTGGTACACAAATCTTGATTCTTGGTAGTTGGTACATGTGGTATTTATTTCCTGGGATTTTCAGATGGGCTCCATTAGAAATCTCCTAGGAGATGGGACTAGGGTGTGAAATTTCATGACAGGTTTTGTTTTGTTAGTTAATGACAAGCATGCCTAGGGGTCAGTTTTTTTGGTTATTTCATGTGTACATATATCTAGTGGTGCAAAGGAACAGACAACGCAGATGATATGTTTAAGCACTTTGGGCCTAAAAAGGGGGTTGTACACATATTTGTCAAGGTCTCTCCATATGATGTATTCAGAGTTGGTGCCTTGATTATCATCATAATACAAAAATTATCTATGGTGAGATAACAATGAATAATTTACATGATAACAACATATATATCGACAATACTTACTTTACATCCTTGAACTAACTAAACTTTAATACCTTCAACTAAATGCAACACCTTGAATTATCTTTAGTTAAATTCCTTCTACTTTGGAATCCATTTCTTCAAGATCGGCATTGAAAATGCTCCAATCAAATTATTTGTAGTGTCCCTTTTTGTGCAATATGTTCCATTCCATAATTATGATTTCATCAAATTTTAGGACCGTTATGCCACTATGAAATCAATCATACATTGAAAAATATGGAAGGATGTCATTTTTTAATTTAATAAGGTATAATGCATTATGTTTCACTAGAAAGTGCTATCATTTTATAATTTATTTAAGTTTGGGGACTGAATACCATTGTGGAATGTATTATTGGATCCGGTAGAGAAAGAAGTGGGTTCCTTGTTGCTTCACCATGAAACCCTACAGAGGGAGTGGATCCATGTAAATTGACCATTGAACCTTATAGAGGGAGTGGATTCATATTTGTGAGAGATTACTAAAGCTTTTAAAGGGAATGTATCGCTAAATATCGTTGACTCACTACAAAATTCAAGAACACACTACTCTAATACCAAACGATAGATCACTAACAACCTATATGTCAAATAGAAATGTCAGTGATGCACCATTTGTTGTATGTCAAATGGTACCCATAAATTCTCTAAATTTAGACTTATGCATAATTTCCATAACATATAGGGAACCTTTTATTTCATCAATATCAAATGGAGTATCATAATACTCATGATTTTCCTCCAACCTCCATTCCTAGTCCTAATCCTAGTTTTGGTCTATGTTCTAGTTTTGGCTTTGAATAACAAACTATTATTCAGATATTGATCATTTCTCCATGAGACATTAGTATTCTCCTCATTTCTAAACTAGCTTGAGGTTTCCTTTAGTACTTTACATGCATGATTATTTTATCCATAACCATTAATTCCTAAAATTATCTCTTTAAAAGTGAGTCATTATCTCAACACTAAATACTTTAGTGAATGATGAAAAAGACATGATTTCCTTATTGTTTTCCTTCGATCTAGTGGTTTCTATAATATGTTTAATGGGATGTCATTTAGAGGGTATAGGTTTCCTCTACTTTTGATATGGAATGTGTCATGGATATTCTGCTAGAATAGATTGTCACAACAAATCTAATAAAATGCCATATTCCATATTATGAAGATTAATTTCCTTTAGATATAAAATTATTTAATCATTGGTTTTATTCTGAAATGTATGAAATAATTTGGAGGAGGAAGATGGTGCCTATGGTTCCTCCCTGTTTTTGTCTTCCATTGAGTGACAGTATTGCAATTCAGGGTTTGTCCTATCTTCCTGAGAATGTGTCACAGAGTGACTACCTCTTTCGAATGAGGAGCTATAATCAAGGCCTTTCCTCTGAATCTTGGGCTTCCATAAACAACTTTTCTCTTTTGTTTGTGGAAGAAGCTAAAAGACGAATGCATGATGAAAACAAAGGTTTCAGTTTTGAGGTTTCTTGTTGCAAGGGGTCTTTTTTGTGGGAATTCTTTTTCTTAAAATATGACGTCACACACATCACATAAGCATGGAAGGACATCTATAGTTTTCATTTTCAGTGTAGGTCAAACAATGGTTAGGTTTCTTGGATAAGCTCCCTTGTTCCTCTCTTTTTCTTTTTTAAATGCAATAACTATAATTTAGAAATAATTGTGTTCTTTTCCCTTGGAGATATGAGTCCTATTTCATTATTGGGGTCAACAAACCCCTATACAATGCTTTCATTTGTAGTTGTACCTCCCGAGGAGTCTGTGCAATCTCAACAATTTCTAAAGCAGGGAATCATCTATAATCTACCCCTTTCAAATGTTTCCACCTCTCTATAGACTCAACAGGAAAGGGAAATAAACTTTCATATTTTCATCAGGAGGTAAATATTTTATTGTATGGAGAAAGACCATAAACTTAGTTTTATCTCTTAAAATGAACATTGAAGAGAAATGGAGCACCCACAAAATTTCAATGTTTGCAATATGAGGGCCATGTGCTCCATGAATTCTCCTTGCTCAAAGGAACAAATATATCTAGAAATGGAACAATAATATTGAACTCTAAATTAAACCAATATAAAATTATGCCTCCAAACACATAAATAATGCAACATTGATATATCCCATATTAGAACATGGAATTCAACTTCTATAAATCCTCAACCTTGTTATAATGAGTCATCTCTCTATATATATTTATGAAGTGCTTATTTTGTTTATTAATAGACCCAATTAAAAATGCAAGTAGATAAGGTGAGTTTATTTATTAATATCTTTTAAGTTTAGTTAAACTCACCTGTAGCTCTAATTATTAATAGGTTATTTAAAATAAAAAAATTTTAATGATGATTTTATTTTGTGGGGAAGTGAGATTTAAAAAAAAAAATTAAAGAAGATTTTTATTTTTATTTATTTATTTTTATGTATTAGACTAACCTAAGTACCAATGGGGGATTTGAACTGATGACCTATCACAAGGAGTGCCTTAACAATGCACCCATTCACCATCAATCCAAAGCCCCGTTGGCTAAAGAAGATTTTTAAGAGTTAAGATTTTATTAATTAGAAAAATTGAAAATAAAAATTATTAATTATTAAATTTCAAAATAATAAATTGAATTGGTCCATTATTTGTTTATTCTATTATCAAAGTGATTAAATCTATTTTAAAAACCATTAGTTTTGTTACCTTTATTCACACAATGTTTGATAGAAGACATGGCTTCCATCATTATTTTGTCCATGAGCATATGTGTTTTTTGAATGGAATGAAATCATATGTTAAAATTTTTATATCATTTGCACCAAAGAGAGTTAAGGACGAAAACAAGAAGGGATTGGCTTAAAAGCATGAAGTATTGTGATCATTATCATGTTGATTTAAATTGGTTTTGCTTTTTCCACCACTCTCGGTGTGTTTTGGAAGAGGTTGGTATGAAATAATTGTGTTTTGGTCGTGTTGAAAGTTGGAATTTGTCGTGGAATGTGTTTTTTTTCTCTTTCTTTCAATGTCACTAAATTCCAGGTTCTTGACATATGTCGTGTAATGTTTAAAATTTGTTATCAATTTTTTGTCGCATTGTGAGAGAGATTTTCAAAATCATTAATCATCCTCAATGATTGTAGCGATATCTGCAAAAATATATATTCACTTTAGTATATCTACTTTTCCCTCTAATTATACTTAATCTAGAATATTTGTATTCATATTGTTTCTTCAAATTTCTGTAAAATTATTTTTCCCATAATTATATAATTTTTATATTTTTATATTATAATTGTTTTTTTCTTTAATTAATATTTTCGATACTCACTGAGAGTCGTTTCGTAGTCCTTGTTTCACTCCTCGCGCACCGTTTTTCCTAACGTATTTTTTGTTTTTTTTTTTATGGTGTGATGATATGGTTATCTTTATTAACTATTGAAAATTAATATAATTTTTTTTTATATTATATTTAATATTATAATATAATCATTTTATACATAACACATATGTACTATTTATTACAACAACATCCATCGGTTAATGACAATAATCATATTTTTAAATTTAGTTCTCAGAGTACATTGACATGGTTTTCTTTATATTAAATACTTATTATATATTGATGTTAATAATTAATCTATTCATTTATTTTATTAATAATTTTCACTTTATTAATTAATAATGTTTTTTTGTTCTATTAGTATTTGTTTGTTTAATATCTTAATTTAATCTTATTAATTGAATTTCTATTTTATTTTTATTTTAAACCATTATTATTAAATTAATATTACTATGAATATTTAAATAATCATTACTCAATTAATATTTTCACTTAACATTATTAATATATTTATGTTTATATAAATAATTTATGATTAATAATATTATTTGTTTAGGTTATTCATGAATTTCTATCTCTCTTTCTATTTTGAAGAATTATTATTAAATTAATATTCCTACTAATATTTAAACAATTATTATTCCATTAATATTTTCAATTAACATTATTAATATATTTCTATTTATATAATTACTTTAGAATAAAATTATATATTTAGGGTTTTAATTTTATTAGATATTACCTTTATTCATATATTCCCACTAATATTTAAACAATTATTATTCCATTAATATTTTCAATTAACATTATTAATATATTTCTATTTATATAATTACTTTATGAATAATAATATTATATTTTTAGGTTATTAATTTTTATTAATAATTTACCCTTTAGTTTTATTAATTTAGTTATGGTTTATTTTATCACATTTATATAGTTTTTTATTAATTTACATTATTAATTAAATTGTATTTATATTATTAATTTATAAATACTTTTTATTTTAATTTTTTTTTAAAATCAACCAATCTTAAAGAACTGAATGCTTTCACATTATAAATGAGAATTTTATGGGGAAACTAAATATAGCCCACATATTGTCTTCTATGGTGACAACTAGGTGAATGGCTTGCTTGGTTGGCATGAAATCTACCATTTGGTAAATTATCATGTAGTAGTTAAGATCCATTTGTGTCATCCATTGGAGGGTGGGTGGATCTCTCCCATAAAATAAAGGGGTTATTGCTAGAAAGGTGTTGCAACTTGGCTATGTTTTGTGAGTAAGGTAGAAAGTGGATGGTGAGTGGATCTCTCCTATAAAATAAAGGCCTTATTGCTAAAAATGTACTTCAACTTCGCTATGCTTTGTGAGTAAGGTAGAATTTTCTGATTAAGGTAAAAAATTTCTCTTTATTAGTGAATATTTGGCATTGGTGGCATATCCTAAAGTACTTATGTACATTAGAGAAAAGAAATAGACCATAGTTTTAACACCTTAAAATCCTATAAGTTTTTTCCCTACCTAAACAGTGTCTTCCACATTCCTCTTGATGCACATCTTTTTCTCTATTATTTATTTTTTGAATAATGTTTGCTATTATTTATTTATAAAATATTTTAATTATTATTAAATATTTTACTTTTATTTATTATTATATATATATTAAATATATAATATTAAATATTTTAATGGGTTGATATAAGTCTATATAAGCATATGTGGGTTTATCAACCACATTTATATTAATATAAATGTGTTTGTGATAGTATTATCTTAATTCAAGTTTGAAATATATATAAAATTCAAAAATTGAATGAAAATAATATATATTTTATTTGCTGAAATATTGTTGTGGATAAGGATAGTTACAATAGGTATGATAAATTTGACTTAGTCATAGTGTTGTTGACGGTTTCCATTTTTGGGAAACTATGATTTTTTTAATGTTATTTTCATATTTTAGAATATGGATTCTAGAATTTTAATTTAATTATACATGATTATTAGGTGGATGGTAGTGATTTGATCTCCAAGAAATATTCTAGAATATTCTTGATAGTTTTCACAAATGAAAAAATGAAATTTCTCTTAAAAATAGTAGTTATAGCATTTTTGGGGTTTTAATTGAATTAATTATTATTTTTTTAAATGTGATATGTACAAGTGTCATGTGAAATGAATTGTGTACAAAGGATGATATCTCCCCCATTTTATTTATCTTATCAAAAGAAAGATATCTCAAGAAATATGGTTATCAAGATATCATTAAATGTCCCTTAGTTTATGGTAATGATTTGTAAATCGGGAATGTAGGCGACATTGTCTCAAGAAATATGGTTATCAAGATATCATTAAAGGTCTCTCTACTTATGGTAATGATTTGTAAATCATGAGCGTGTTGGAACATTGCTCCTTTTCTTGCCCATTTTGAGAGAGACTGGAACCTACAATATATCCTCAAAGTGATATCATTAAATGTCTCTTAGTTTATGGTAATGATTTGTAAATCAAGAACGTAGGCAACATTGTCTCAAGAAATATGGTTATCAAGGTATCAGTAAAGGTCTCTCTATTTATGGTAATGATTTGTAAATCATGAGCATAGGGGACATTGCTCCTTTTCTTGCCCAACTTGAGAGAGACTGGAACGTGGAATATATCCTCAAAGTGATATCATTAAATGTCTCTTAGTTTATGGTAATGATTTGTAAATCACAAAGGTAGGCGACATTGTCCCAATAAATATGGGTATCAAGATATCATTAAAGGTCTCTCTCTTTATGATAATGATTTGTAAATCACGAATGTAGGCGACATTTCTCCTTTTCTTGCCCATCTTGAGAGAAATTGGAACCTAGAATATATCCTCAAAGTTTTTATGGAGGCCTCAAGTATGTTGATACATGTGGAAATATCCAAGTTATGCTTTTTTATTGCCAATGGGATAGTGCCCATGGTGAGATAGACCGGGGAGTGAAATCTATCCTCAAAGTTTTTATGGAGGACTCAAGTATGTTGATAAATGTGTAAAAATCTATTGTGTTATTCTTTAATCCCAATTGAATAGTTCCAATACATTTAGTTTGACTCTTCGACGGAATCTCGGTGCTAAACACATGGAGTTCTTTAGGTGGAGATATCCTTCAGATTTTCCTATTGGCAAGGAATTTTACAAAGAATATCTAATAATCTTGATAGTTAGGCATTTCAATATCTGAGTATCGGAAGTATTCTAACCCTACTCAAGTCTATCATGCAAGCTCTTGTGTGTATTAGCTATGAGTTATAGCTACTCTTAAAGTTATTCCCAAATTCATTACTTCACTTTATAGATATTTTCTCTCAAACCTATCCTCCAAGCTCTTCGTGTGTATTAGCCATGAGTCATGGTTACTCTTAAAGTTATTCCCAAATTCATTACTTCTTTTTATAGATATTTTCTTTCGAGAAAAAAAAAGGGTTACTAGTTTCGTGTGAAAACTTTTGTATCCCTAAGCTAGATAGGGGATTAAGATTGAAAGAACTAAAAATCCTAGAAAATGTTTTGAAAGCTAAATTATGGTGGCATTGGTTTAAAAAAAATAAACTTAGGAAAAATATCTACGGAGGTTTAAATTTAAATTGCTAAAAGGAAGAAGTGGACATAAGTTGGGCTTAGGTGGGCTTTTACGGAACCACCATGTGATAATAGATTCCAAAAATCCTCGCACTCCAACTGCAAGAAGTGAAGTACTCGAAACCCATAGGCTTCACCCATCCTTAATCACCCAACACCTCCCTGCCGTCTGCGTACTCGAAACCCATAGGCTTCACCCATCCTTAATCACCCAACACGTCCCTGCCGTATGCTCTCGTACGTCTCATTAAAGCAGCCACCCACAAAAGAGAAATGATGAGCTCCATAATGTTCACCGAAATAGCCTAGGAAAGGAAATTGAGGTGGATGGATGCGTGGCCATAATAGGAAAAGGCACTTCACAATTTGTAAAATTTAAAAATATTAATAACAATCAGTGTAAAGTTGCTTTTAAAAAATTAAATGGACAACGCGCCTACGGCTACCCGTACTATGACAGTCTGTCAGGCGGCGGATCTCAAAAACTTAACAAACCTGCATTAATCTCACTATCATTAAATATGACATCTATGTTGAGGGACTGCATTTTTTTGGATGAGCTGCTGGTGAGAGGTGAAGCAGAGGCGATGAGATATTATTTTGGATGGGCGGCTCGATATTTGACAACAGCAAATCAGCGCTGGTGGCATGAGTGGCTGGACATATATGGGGATGATTAGATAGCAGACTTCACTTGAGATTGAGATGGGTGAAAGAGGGGCAGTGATATTTAGATTTTTGGGGTTATTTATTTGAATGTCCTTCTTTTTTCTCATCTGTTTAAGCATGGCCATGTTTACCTGCTATTAAATTATTTTTGGTTATTTTTTGTTTTATTGGACTCTGCTTCCGAGAAGGTTGGTTTTATTAGACTCCGGTTCTGTGACAGAAACTATGTGAGGAATGGGTTCCAAGAAAATATGTGAGGAGTGCAGCAGGTATTAAACGATCGGCAAAGAGAGGAGGTATTGACTGTTAATTTTTTTTCATATTTCAATGTCAATATAATTATCGGTAAATTTGCATTTTAGATTTATTTACTTGAGGTATTTATTGTTTGATAATATTTAAATTTTACAGAGTTAAATACTTATTTTATGGCCAGAACACAAAAATATAGGGAGTCTATTTTTTTAACTTGAAGTATAGATATACAGATCTAGATCCAGGCCTGGGAAGACGGAATCCTGATGTGAAATAAGCCAACCTATACCTATTGGGAGTAAGCCTGAGCCCAATTTCTTTTTGTATATAAGGTTATTTCATCATTTTGAATTTATAAGGTTATTTCTATCATTTTGAGTTTTGTGCCGATGGACCAGACGGAACAGATTTAAGTTAAATCTTATAAACCCCGGTTCCAATGCTTTTTTCAATGTTCCCCAGAGTTCAATGTTTGCTAACAATTGTTCAGGATTTGTAATTCCTCTTGTTAGCTACTTGATAACCGATATTTGGGTGGGTTCGCCTCTCCTTAGAGTGAAAGGAATTGGAATCCGTTGCTTCCTTCACCCAGCCAGAAAACAGAGAAGAAGTCCTTTTAGTAATATAATATAAGGGTGGGTTTATTTTGATTCTTAGAATCATTTGCCATCCCTTGTCCTTTAGATTGGGTTATTGTTATTATTATTTAAATGCAGAGAAGTAGAATTTTGGTTGTTTTGTTTTTCATCTCACTGTGCTTAATCCTTTCTTACCATTGTTGGTGTTGTTTTTCTTAATATTTTTTTTCCAAAATTAAAATAATAAATGTTTTCTAATTATTATACTACTTCATTATTGATTTAAATTTTTAAAGTGTGTTGACAGGGTTATGGAAGATGAAGATGATTCAATTTATTATTTCTGTTTTTTTTGTAAATTACATCATTATTTGTAAACACTCAAACACCATATCAATGAAATCAGTATTTCTTTTCTTTTTAAAGAGGGGGCTTACCACCTCTCAAGCCTTCAAGATAGCTATGCCCATGGCTATCTATGAAGAATGCCTTTTGTGATTATTGTTACTTGAGGATTCTTGTTTTCAATTATGCCTTTATTCGTTTGTTAAAACAAACTTATACTTTGTGTTGTGGAATGTAATAATAATTTAAAATAATGATAATTTGTTCCAATCAATTCAATATTTTGTGGAAATAATTTGGATTTTTTTTAATTTAATGGTTGTAAGGTTATAATTAATGCTAATGAAATTTTATGTGATAAAGTTGTTAGAATTTATGATTTGTTACATTTTTTAATTATATAAAATCATTTTTTCTTGAATAATTTTAAAACTATAAAAACTATGATGATATCGCACAACCATGATTTTTTATTTCATAAGCATGGTCATTCCAAATAAATTTTAAAAATTTAAAAGTTTTTATAATTTCTTTTAAATACTATATCAATAAAACAAATAATTATAACATCAAAAATCACTATGATGGATTTTTTTGTGAGCACAATCTTTGAATATACATTTTAAAAATATATTAGAAATCTATAGAAATGGAATATTATAAATAATATGCAATTTGAAGTTAATCTATAATTAGTTACACCTATAATTAAATATTTTTATCTTTATTTTTATTTCTTTGTTGTGTGTTTTTGTTTTTTTGTATTCGTGTTTGTGAGTGTACAATGATTTCACAAGTAGATAATATTTACCTGTAAAATTATTGGAGTGTTGTATAATAACTGGTTTACAATAAATTGATGCTCAATTGAATAAAATTTGATTTGTTTTACCAACATTATTTGTTTAATAATTGCCTTTAAATCTATTTTTAAAGCATTTCTTAATTGATATTTCATAGTTTTGGAAAGGTGGTCATGGATGGTATATATCACTCCAAGGTGGTTGAGGTAACTATTTTCTCCCTGTATCAGTTCTCCACTCACCATTCTTGCGCCTTCCCAACATAATTCTCTAAATCTGATGTGGTTAGGGTTTCATGGAAGGTTCAAGGCACAAACTGTTCTGGAGGGAAGTTATTTGTTCCCCCACTAAGTCTAGTTTCCATACATCTTCTCTCGAGTTTTATTTCCAATAGTGGGGCTACTTTCTTTCTTCAGATGCGATTTCTTTAGCCTAGCCAATTCATTCTCAGTAGTTAACCCTGAGTTTTGTCTTTTTTTTCAAGTACTGATTAACTATTTCCTTAATGTGAGTTTCGTAAATCATTAAGATACTTACCTAGTTACTAATTGCATTGTTTATTTGAATTTTCATGTTCCCTTCTCCACGAGGTCTACCCATTTAACCTACCTAGGTGATGGGTTCTACTTGATTTATTAACAATTAAGTCGAGTTCCATTGTCTTTTTTCTTATGGTGGTTTCGTTGACATAGGGCTTAAATGTTTTATTTACCATTGGGTTCATCTAACTCTTTGCCTCTCTTCTTGTTGCCAGGGTTCCTTCGCAGCTGCTGGAACCATTAATAATCCTTTCGATTTATGGTGCCAGGTTACTTTACAAAATTTATTATGCTTGTTGAGGGTTTCACCTGGGTTTATTAACTGATTTAGAATGCATTTCTCCTGTAATTGTTTTGGGAATTATCTTCTTATTTTTCCTGGGAATATATATGTCTACATATTTGTCATTTTTGGATAATGTCTCTATTATTTACTTGGAAGAAAAGTCTACCACATTCTCATGAAGTTTTCCCTTTTGTATCTTTTGCAAAGAGGGGGTTCCTAATTCTAGGAGCACTAAGAGCCCTCCC
>APFE031497989.1:0-45136 GCA_000404065.3 Pinus taeda
CAGTTTCTTGCCAGTTTTGGAAGAGTTCCGGGAACTGCACTAAGCGTTCCAGTGTTGGTGGTCATCCTTAAACCACCGCCCTTTATACCAACATTTCATAGAGCACATTCAACTTAGTGTTGCCATGCATTTTTTGCACATTTTGTATTACAACTCTCTTCTTGGACTCATACATAACCCTTCGAATTAAGGGGGGGAATGTTGGACAACTAATCCTAAATGGGTTAGTGTGGAAGCCGAATGGACAAAAGGAGTCCAAGAGACCTTGGGATGTGAAACCCAACAGTCACATATCGTACTATAAATGTATATCTCTTGTTAATAAAAATTGTACTCTCGTGATTTATCATTCATATTGTTCTTGCTCCCATGTGTGTCTAACAATAGCAAGTATGCAAACACAAACAAGCAAACAAACTAAATAGCACCTGAAAAGCCAATGTCATAAAGCATATCCATCATAATGATCAAGGAATTTATGAAACAAATCACATAAGACAATTTGTTGAGAAAAATGAATATGATTGTATTAATTCAAATCAAAGAAGAAATTTACAACCTGTGCCTTGATGTTGTACAAGCTCCTCCCAGGGTCTGACAAGAAGTACCCTCTACTTTGACAAGTTTCACTCACTTCCAAATGAAGCCAAAAGGTATGTGATCTCTCCTCTCAAGCTTAACTAGGAAGTCCCAATTCCACCGGCATTTACCCTAAAAAGTTTCAGCTTCTAACCTCTCCAACAACTAACCCAATGCCTTAATTTATAGTGCAATGGAGGGAAGTTACTAGGTCCTCCTTTCAAAGGGATAGAATCCTCCTTCAAAGGGATAGCTCCTCCTAACAAGGGATTAGCTCCTTCTCTTTTGGGATGCATGAACCACCTTGGAGCGAACAATCCATGTCAAAATTCCTTCTAGAATAATCTAGAATTAACCCAAAGTGAGTTTTTTAGAATAAACTTGCGCCTTTTTGACTTTCACAGGGGTACGCACCCACCCCTTTTACAGACAGAGCGTGAATATACGTAGATAACATGAACAAAGGGTGTGGGCCCGCAGGTAAAAGTGAGAGAAAGTGCGGAACCGAAGCTTTATTGATTTTAATGTCTTTCTCTCATTGTCAAAGCTTTACATGAAGAGTTGAGGTCTGAGCCTTGCTTAGGAGGACATTATAAGTGATGATATACCCATACTGACTGCAAATAGTCATGGTGACGATATTTTTGTGTAACAAAGATAGTTTGTGCAGTTTGTTAACAGCCAAGAGGAAGGGTGATCCTAGTGATTGGATGCACTAACCAGTGAGTAGATTCTACAACATTGTGTTGGACATTCCTGGTCTAGTGGAGGGCAACATGAGAGTGGACCAAGTGTAGGCCTAGGTGAGGAAGAGTTGGAGTAGCCTAAAGAACAAGCTAGAGGATTGTATGTTGAAAATGCAACAAGATGATGGAGCTTAGTGAGAAGAAGTCGCCTTCACTAAGTGGGCCCGCAGGCTATTTTTGGCGCAAAGTCTATTTTTAGACATATGGATCATGGTCTATGAGTTGTAGGGTGCTATTTATGGATGACTGCTCATGTTGGTAAAAATAGATGGACCTCTATTTTTAGACTACCAGTCAAAAAATAGAACAGTCGAATATTATTAGCTCTTAATAATATTTGGACTATAAACATTATCTTATCCTCTTGCAGCACTTCAGTTCGAGCTACGGATGTGGCACATGCAACTTCCAGAAGGAAATACGCTTTTCCTATGGGTTAGTTGAGCTATTGCATGATGGACTTTAGTCAGAACTCAAGTGATTGATTTTGGTGGAGTTGATTGAGGAGTTGATGGAGTTGTGTTCAGTTTGACTTAGTTGAACTAGTTGTATTTAGTCTAACTGACAAATACACTAGTGATGAGTGATGTGAATTAATTATTAATTAATTCACTAATTATTAACTCATAAATCAACTAAAGAATACATCAGTTAACTCAGTGCATGGACAGTTCAGTGGAGACAAGTGTTAGAGGTGGGTAAAAGGGTGAGACTACTATAGTTGTGCATGAGATTTGCACAATCATTGATTGAGATTGCCAATGAGGATTGCGCAGTACAAGCCAAGGGGATTTGAACTTGGAAATTATTCTATTCTCAACTTGGATTGCGCAGTAGGGGCAGGAAAAACAATGGAGGAGATTTGAACCCGTGACTTGTTCAGATTTGAGCTATTTTGTATGTAGCATGTGGAGATAGTACTGAGTACTTGTGAGGAGTATTGTACTATGTATTATTACATGTTCTCTATCATTATAATATACATATAGTTGGGGGTTTTAGCTGTATGCTTTCCCCATTACATACTGTGTTGATATGTGCAATTGATGTTTCAATGTGCGCATGCGATTGTTTTTTTTTAATTCCGCAAATTGATGATCAATGGTAGAGGAGGTTATGTATTATGCATGCATTCCAAAAATAGTGTATAATCAGGATAATCTCTATGAATAAGTGTTATATTATTCAAATTTCTACATTGTAGAGGCTTTCTTTAAGCTGTATGTGCACCATCTTGATGGACTTAGGTGGTTTCTAGAGTGGCATAAGGAGATATCATATGTATGATCAGCCAGGAGCATTTTCTGTAGCCCTAGACTTGCCTTGTGGTGAATGACATCTACAACAGAAGATGGGTAGTCCTCCTATCACATGTTCATTGTGGGAGAAGGAATTATTGTAGTGATAGGTGGAAACCATCCATGCCCTATGTTAGTCTTCATTAGAGGATCGTAGGGAGTCTATAGTGGGCATAAGTCCCTGAGTAGAAACAATTAGGCATGGTGTCTTGATGTGTTGTGTCCTTAATGGACTAAGGCATATCTAGTGAGAAGATTAGATAGTTGAGGTTCAGTGTCCAGATGGACTTGGATCATTGATAGAGACAGATTGGTGTTATCGCAGATTAGGAGCCAAAGGACCATGCGGGAGGTACAAGGTTTGACTGAGAGGAGCTAAGAGAGCGTGCAATAGCCAGATGGTCATATTGTCTTGTTGATGGTAGATTGGTTGTCGATGGACTAACACCAAGCCCCAATTTTTGTATCTTGTACTTGTGGATGTATGAGGGCCATTATCCCTGGTATGGGAGCCCTATATTGTTGTATTGTTCAAACTAATTAATATAACGAGTTTGGGTTGAAAATTCGTAAAAAGTTGTGTATATTTTGTGCACTAGTAGATTTACTGCTGTTTATATTCCATTGTGCAAAGTAGTTTCGTTGTGATACTTGGTTTGGTAGCATTAGTGATTTAAAATTCTATCGTAGACCCCATTATCATGGAAAAAAAAATAGCTAAGAAGTGCCAAAATGAATTAATGAATTTATAGTATCACACAATTTTCTTCATTTTTATTTAATTTTTATATTGTTACATCCAAAAATTTCTACATTTAGTTATTTCATATAATTTTATAAATTAACTCTTAAAACAATTCCTTAAATATCTTCTTTCATTTTGAATTTATAGGAACATAGATGGTAAGATGAGAGGTAAGAACATCCACATTCATTTCAAAAATTTTATAGTGAGTCTCTATTTTACTAAATTCATATCAAGATTAGTTTGCATGAAGAGTCCTATAGATAATAGAGGTATATTTCTTATAGGAACAAGAATAACTACTCTAACTTCTCTATCTACTCCATCTTAGGGTGTTGTAAGAGTTGTTAGCTCACTATAATTTCCCTTAGGTTGAGAAGAGAAATTTTAGAGGTAACCACAAAACCACTTGTAAGCTAGAATCTAGCTCTTTTAGCTTTAGAGAGGGCTCTCTCTGTCTAGGAAGTTCAATTTCTTCGATGTTAAGCTAGGAGTAGTGCTAAGTAGGGTATGAATTAAGTTTGCTGGTAGGAAAGGAGACAAATCCATTGGGCATACAGTCATGTCTGCCTAATTATGTTTGCATCGATGAAATGAAGAGAAAATGGAGATTCAACAGGGATGAGGTAAGTATTATCCTTAGAGATTTTTATTTTGAGTTCATTATAGGAGGGTGAGTGAAGAAAAAATGGAAAATGACAAAAAAGCATCAAGCATCAAGATGAATTCTAATTGTCATTTTAGCATAAAACATAGATGTCTAGAAAAACTGAAAGAGAACACCATTTAGAGTGAATTATGAATCAAATATTTGTTTTAACTAAACAAGAAGATATACATTCAAAGCATGATTTTCAATATAATATAACTTACAAATAAAGTAAGCACATCTCCAAACAAAACAAACTCAAAAATCCCTGCAAATTCCACCTCTGTATTTCATTACTGTAAACATATCTAAAATATAAGTGGAATACAATGTCTCTTCTCCTTAACTTGACCAACATAACCCTTTTACTATTATTTGTACATATTATATACATCAAGAAATTTGATTTCTGCCTTAGATGGTTGAAACCCTTCAAAGGAAACCAAGTTTTGGCTAGATACATTGAATTCTACTTAGTTTGCAAAAAAATAGGAACTAATTACCTACTGCAAATCTTAAATAGATACATCATCAAAGCATTTAATTTCCACAAAATTTATTAACTACATCATCCTAAAGTTCCACGACAACTAATAACATGATTAAAACAACTTCTAGAAACCAAAAATTCTAAATAGCAAGTCGAAATGTCCACTGTGTAAAAAACACAACAAATCTACCGTGAATCTCCAGTTCCACAACAACTTTAGCAACAATCCAAGTTGTGCATATCTCCGACATTTATCTAACATTCTGAAGCAATTGGGCTGGTCTGAAATATCCCTGAGAATATTATGAACTCATGAAACCACTTCAAAATTGAAAACATGATCTTTGAAACACTATCTCCCTTTTGTTATCAAATTCACAGCAAACTTGCGCAACACCTCCCTTGTGACTGATATTATTTTAATATATCCTAAACTGTGAATCAGATTGAGAAGAATGTTTGTCAGTAGGTTAATATCATCATGATTATTCCCCACAAAACATTTGATCCAAATCTGACTCATGAATTTCGAGAAAATCCAAAAATTGGTTGTAGGTGACAGTAGCTTGTTTCTTGAAAACCGTGAAATATTTTGTGCTGAATTATCTGAGTTTATTCATCTCATGCCTATTCATCTACTATAAAACATTTATGGAAAATGGGTACAAGCTTTAAGTGATATGGTAAAAATATGTTCATGCAGTGCACTTGCGCAATGAGTTGTCTTTGCATGGCTTTAGTCAGATGCTTGAACTTTGGCAGAGAAAAAATGGATGATTGATGATGTTTCCACCCTTGTAAACCTATTTTAAGTTCCCACAAACAAAGATAATGCCCAAAATTTTTATTTTTAATTAAAACCTAATGCTTTTGATAGTTTCACAACAACTTGTTCAACATTCCAAGTTTTGTATACTTGCAGCGTTTCTATGAGAAACTAAAACTAATGGGTTGGCTTGAAATGTTTTTGAGATGGTTGTGAACTCCTAAAAAAACTTTCAAACTGATTGCACACCCCCTGATCATCTAACTCCTTTCTGCAGAAAACGCACAACATACATGTGCAGCAAGAAACACAATAGTTGTAGTTCTTGATGGTTGGACGGATTCTCGAGGCTTCTGATCAACTTGTTAGGGTATATTCATTCCTCTAAAACATCAATAACCTCAGATAAGTGATAAAAGTTCTTACTTGTGATTCATGATTTCTTGAAATGCGCAATAAGACCCTCAGTTCTATAGCAAACTCCAATGGTAGACAATAATGTTCCTTTGGTAGTCTCCAACATGTTTTGAGAGAAGAGAATGGGTTTCGAATGAGTGAAAAGGAGATCCAAATGCACTTTTTAAAACTTCATCCACCTCTAGAGCCTTCCTTTATGTTAATGATGATCCATTTCAAAATGAAGTGGAATTTTTTAAAGTGATTGGAACATGACACGACTTACCATTACGGATTCCTTATAATTGGCATGACTCACCTTAAATAACTCATGATGACCAAATCTTTCATGACATGAGCAATGACCCATTTAAACCATAATAGTCATGAAATCAAGACTAACATTTACAAATTGACCTCAAACGAATAGAAAGACTGAAATGACTAAGATCCCTATAATATAGGACCCTAACAAGAGCCACTTCATATATTAATTCATTTGAAAGTAGAATAACAACATGCCAAGGATAAATATGTAGAATCGGATAGGTCAAACAAAATCAAAAGAAACATATTTAACAAAATTTTGAAATGGAAAAGAACCAATAATAAGTACACTTGTGGAAATTGTAATTTATACAATAGACCCTACAACTAAAGTAGCATAAACCAGGGAGAAATGAGAACAACCTGAAGGAATTTTGATATAAATCCAACTAAAGAATTATAGTCTCTTACTCCAACCTCTGAAGTTACTATTTTCTGGCAAGGAAAAATGGTAGATGAAGAAGAGACAACATCAAATTTCAAGGAAGAGGTGACCTTTGGGTTTTGAATTATGTATCTAACAATGATTGTACATTGTACAATTGAAAAATATATTCCATCAATTTTACCAAACTTTCATGGATTATTTTTCATATATCTAGTTTTTTATCTTCTTGAATTTGATATCTTATGTCGTAGTTATTATTATTCTACTAATGTACAAAGATAAATTATTTCCTGACACTCTTAAAGATGCATCTTTAAATTGGTTTATTAGTTTAGGAGGAGACACCATTACAACTTGGGTGAAAAGCATAAAAAATTTCTCAAGAAATATAAAGTTTATTATAAAGGTAGATATTTGTGTGAGAAAATTTTCAAAGTTATAGTAAAAGAGAAGCAAAGTTTATAGGATTATCTTGAAATATTTTTGTATAATCTTCAAAGATACAAACAACATAAATTCGATAAGGATACTCTTTGAACACTATTCTTGAGGGGAATTAGAGATGAGTCTTTATATTTAATTAACTGAAAGGGGGCTAGCGATATATCTCATTCAAATTTTAAAGAAATGAAATATCTAGCTTGTGCAACTAATATTCTCGAGGGACCGTACAAGCTACTTGATTTAGTGAATTAAATAAATGAATGTAACCATGTAAGAACTTTATCCATTGGTTGAGTTCTCTGCATGTACTTGTTCACGAGAAAAATAGAAAACCTAATGAATGACAACTACAGTAAAAACTTGCAAACAAATTCAACTTTAACAGAATTTAAGAACTTAGGCCCACTTGTTGCCTCCAAGAATGCTACAAAAGTATATTCAAACGAATGAACATTGAAGTTTAGCTCATCCGATAGATTGCAATTCTACTCTAGGTGGTATACATACCATGAATACAAACATTTTTATGCATCCTTGCTTTCATGCAATTTAATGTTATAGTTGTCATGATAGGGCTGCAAACCTTCATTTGAATTTTGTAATGAAACCCCCGTTGGACAAAACAATGATGTTGGCTACCGAATTAAGTCTTCATCACCCTTGTTTTCAGGCTCATAGGTAGTGAAGGAGGATAATTTTGACTATAGAAACCATCCAAATAAATAACTATTGGATCATTGAAAACCTAAGAACACTACAGCAATTTATTTTGTATTTTTTCCAATGAGACTATATGATCTTTCATAGGCTCACCATCCTTACCTTCAGTGATCGTTTTAAAATTCTCCTTGAGGAAATCAAAAGAAGAAAAACTAAATGGAACAGAACTACCTTGAATTAATTCACAACGCTCTTCATGTTTCAATCCTCCAACTGCATATTCAGTCTCATGGTTACTCAATGGTTGTGGTTTTGAACTGAAAAACTCTTCCATATAACAAGTAATAGGGTCATCAAATCCATGAGAAAGATACTGCCAATTTATATTGTTGTCAACTTGCTTCCCTGTTTCATTAGTAATCTTATAATTTTATTTCAACAGTTCAAATGCAACAAAAGATAAGGGTAGAGGGTTTCCATTAGCAAACTAATTGTTTTCCTCTTATTCAATGTCAATACTATGAGATTGTTGACTTATAACACTATGAAAGTTCTCCTTCAGTAATTGAAATGAAGCAAACCACAAGGGAGAAGTTTCTTCACGTGATTTGGTATTTTCTTCATGTTCTTAGTTGTTGTCATTACTAAAATATGCAGGTTGACTTCTTTTCTTAAATTTCTGAAATTGAACATCTTATTGCTGAGAACATGCTGCTAGTTTCTCTTCATGACTGTATTCAAGTGAATATATAAAAGAATCAGTTTGTAGCTCATGGTGACATGAATCAGCAACCTCTCCTTCTTCTGAAAACTTTTCTTGGAAAATATGTCTTCTTTGTTTCTCTCCAACAATAGGTTTATTTTGCAAAGTGAAATTTCCCATCAACCTTTCCATGGTTTTCACCAATGCATCCAACTTATGGTCTGATGACGAAAAAGGCTCCTCTTTAACCACTCCCCTTATTTAAGCTTTCATTTGGCCCTTTTGATCAGCAAATTCACTTCCACACCAACGTCATTTTTTTGCATGTCCACCAAGGTAGATGGTTTCCTTTCTCTAAGTTGATAGGCCATTTCAACATCAAATCCATATGGGTAATGAAGCATATCCAACCTTGGGAGAGTATTTATGTTAGTAGATATGGAATTGTAAATTTTATTAAATCTAGATGATAAATCCTACACTGTCTCACCAAGATGCCTCTTTAGATTCCTATACTCAACCATAATCTAAAATGAGATATATTTAACCTCCCATATGTCAAGGAAAGTGTGCTCAAACTATTGGAAAATAGCAATGGTTCTAGCTGACAAACTTCTATACCACTTCCTAACCTCTCCTGAAAGGCTTTGAGCTAAAAGCCTCAATTTGAAATCTTCATGATCCACTCCCTCTAGATCTATGAAATCAATTATTTTGTCCACATGTTACTGAGTTGTAATTTATCATATGCCACTAAATTGAGGCAACCTTTGACCACAATTTTGTGGGTAATCATGTAAAGGAGCTTGCAGATTTAATGGAGCATATCGGGAAACAACCATGATTGTCGTTTTTTGAGATGGACTTGTACTGGATTGACTATGATTATCGTTTGGAACTTGTTCAGGATGACTAATACAATAAGGAGATGTATTTGAAGCTTCAAAGGAATGATATACAATTTTAAAACGGGAATCATGTGCAGATTTGTAGTCTTCATTCTGATACAATAGATAAAGGAAAATCCTTTTGACATTTTTAGGAAATGACAAGAGGAAATTGATAAAACATAATATTATATCCTAAAGGAAATTCAATTTTAAGTACCTGACTTTCACGTACTATCCTTCCATCTTTCTGTTGACAAGACTTGTCTTCTAACGAAGTTTCCAAATCTGATTCAAAGTTTTGGAGTCAAAAGTTGAATTGATCAACATTTTTGTGTTTGACTGCTACCCACCATTAGAAATCAAATCTGAAACTTTGATGACCTTTCGTAGAGATTATGAAACCTTTCTTCCCTAAAAAAAGTTCCAAAATGTTAGCACTCTACAGTTTCCTTTAGGCTGAGAAGATAAATTTCATAGGTATCCACAAAACCACTTGTAAGATAGAATTTATCCCTTCTAGCTTTAGAGAGGGCTCTCTTTATCAAGGAAGTTCAATTTTTCATATGTTGGGCTAGGCATAGTGCTCAATAGGGTATGAATTTTAAAGGTTTTCTAGAAGGAAAGGAGGCAAATCCATTGGGCATACTGTCATGTCTACTTGATTATGTTTACAGTGATGAAATGAAGAGAAAATGGAGATTCAAAAGGGGTGAGGTAGGTAGTCTGTTTAGAGATTTTTTGTCTAAGTTCATTGTAGGAGGGTGAGTGAAGAAAAAATGGAATATGTCAATAGAGCATCAAGCTCAAGATGAATTCTAATTGTCATTTTAGCAAAAAACATAGATGTCTAGCAAAACTGAAACAGAGCATTGTTTAGAGCAAATTATGAATCAAATATTTTATTTTAACTAAAAAATAATATATACATTCAAATCATTATTTTATAAAAGATAGCTTACAAAGAGAGGAAGAAGAACATCTCCAAAGAAAACTAACTCAAGAATCCTTACTGATCCCACCTTTGTATTTCATCGCTGTAAAAATATCTCAAAAATAAGTGAAATACAATGTCTCTTGTCATTAACCTGACCAATTAAACCCTTTTAATATGCTTTGTACATCTTATATACATCATGAAATTTTATTTCCACCTTAGATGGTTGAAATCCTTCAAAGGAAACCAAGTTTTGGCTACATACATTGAATTCTAATTAGTTTGTAGAAAAATAGGAACTAATTACCTACTGCAAATCTTAATTTGATACATCATCAAGGCATTTAATTTCCACAATAGGGCATAACTACATCATCCTAAAGTTCTACGACACCTAATAACATGATTAAAACAACTTCAATAAACCAAAAAATCGAAATAGCAAGTCGAAATGTCCACTGTGTAAAAAATGCAACAAATCTCCTATGAATCTCTAGTTTCGCAGTAGTTCAAGTTGTGTATATCTTCGTCCTTTCTATGAAATTATGAAGCATGTGGGATGACTTGAAATATCCCTGAGAAGCTTATGAACTTACAAAACCACTTCAAAACTAAAAGCATGATCTCTGAAATACTATCTCCCTTTTGTTATCAAATTTGCAGCAAACTTGTGCAACACCTCCCCCGTGACTAATATTTTTTTAATATCTCCTAATCATAATTATTCTCCACAAAAAAAATGAGCCAAATCCAACTCACAGATTTCAAGAAAATCCAAAGATGGTTGTAGGTGATAGTGGCCTATTTCTCAGAAATCATGAAACATTTTTGGCTGAAATTAATTTCGTTTCTTCCTCTCAACCCCATGAATCTACTATAAAAATTTTAGGGCAAATGGGTACATGGTTTAAGAGATATGTTGAAAATAATTTGCGTAGTGCACTTGCACAACGAGCTGTCTTTGCATGGATTTAATCACATGGTTGAACTTTGGGTGATAAAAAATGGATGATTGATGATGTTTCCACCCTTGTAAACTTATTTTAAGTTCATGCACATAAAAATAATGCCAAAAATTAGATTTTTAATAAAGCCCTAATGCTTTTGATAGTTTTGTAACAACTTGTGCAACATTCCAAGTTTTGTACACTTGCAGCCTTGCTCTAAGAAAATAAAAGTGATGGGTTGGATTAAAATTTGTTTGAGATGGTTGTGAACTCCTAAAAAATCTTTTAAATTGAGTGCACATCCCCTGATCATCTAACTCCCTTATGCATCGAATGCACACCATACTTGTGCAACATGAAACACAAAAATCATAGTTCTTGATGGTTGGAAGGATTCTCGAGACCTATGATCAACTTTCTAGGGTATAATAGGTCCTTTAAAAAATCAATAAGCTTAGAGAAGTGAGAAAAATTCTTACTCATAACTGGATTTATGACTCATTGAAATGCACAACAAGATCCTCAGTTGTGCAACAAACTGTAATGACAAGTAGCAACATTCCTTTGGTGGCCTCCAACGTGTTTTGAGAGCAGAGAATGGGTTTCGAATGAGTTAAAAGGAGAGCCAAATTAAATTTTTAATACTTCATCCACCTCTATATCCTTCCTTTATGTTAATGATGATCCATTTCAAAATGAAGCGGAATTTCTTGAAATGATTGGAACATGACATGACTGACCATGACTGATTCCCTATAATGGACATGACTCACCTTAACTAACTCATGATGACCAAATGTTTCATGATATGACCAATGACCCATTTAAACCATAATACTCATGAAATCAAGAGTGACATTTACAAAATGACCCCAAATGAATAGAAAGATTGAAATGACTAAGATCCCTATAATATAGGACCCTATAATATAGGACCCTAACAAGAGGCACTTCATATAGTAATTCATTTGAAAGTATAATAACAAGAGGATAAAGATAAATATGCAAAATCTGATAGGTCAAACAAATTCAAAAGAAAAATATTCAATAAAAAAATTGAAATGGAAAAGAACCAATAATAAGTACACGTGTGGAGATTATAATTTCTACAATAGACCATGCAACTAAAGTAGCATAAACTAAGGAGAAAGGATAACAACTTGAAGGAAAATCTAATACATCCAATTGAAGAATTATAGTCTCCTACTACAACTTCTGAAGTTACTCTTTTCTGGCAAGGGAAAATGGTAGATGAAGAAGAAACAACATCAAATTTCAAGGAAGAGGTGACCTTTGGGTTTCCAATTATGGATCTAACAAGGACTGTACAATTGAAAAATACCTTGGCATCAATTTTACCAAACTTTGAATTAAAATCCTTGAAAATATCTTAGTTGAGAATGCATATAACAACAGCCAAGTAAGTGGGGAAAGCAACAATGGTGGAAGTCCTGGGAATGTTGACAAGGCAAGATCGAAGCTCTCTCGACTAGGGTTTGAAGGTAATAGCTTCAACTGTAGCCTAAGTACTTACTCTGGAGGAGAATAGAGCTAGAGTGGCAGATCTTCACAGAAGGAGGCAAACTCTAACCCGACAGATGGAAAATGCAGGGTCCACTGGGATCCCATCATATAAACAGATAATGATGAACAAGGAGAAGACAACATAGGATGGGGTGCAGATATCAGGGTATGAGAAGTCAGGTAAGGTGAATATAACTAGCAAGGGGAAGAGAAATAATGAGGGTAAAAATACCAAGAAATCGAAAGAAAACTTTGAAAGGAAAAGCACAATGTACAGAGACAACATGAATCCTTCCCAAGCACAGATTTCACAAGGAAACAAGCTGGAGAAGGAAAAAGTAATGTAAGAGGAGGAGTATCTAAAACAAGACAAGGAGGAACAAGGAGGAACAACGTCAGCAACCACTGGGAAAAAAGTCTAGGGTCCGTGCAAGCCCAAAGCCACAGAAACCCTAAGGGTAATAATTTTTGACCTGGAACTTCAAGTATACCATGATCACATGGTTGAACATGTAGTGATATGCAGGTTCATGGGGTTTTGGCCAACAGAGAGAGCAATGTGCATGTGAATAAAGCAACAATGGAAACCCAAAGGAGATGTAAGGCTACACTTAGGAGCCAAGGGTTTCTTTACAGTAGTTTTCTCCAATCTGGAAGACAAGGATCAAATATTTGATGGAGGGTCGTATTTCTTTGCCTCAGCAGGTCTTTACATGAGGCCATGGAAACCCAACTTCGTACTAGAAAAGGAAACCTTCAAACAGGTACCAGTATGGATTCACCTTTTCTCGCTTCTGATTGACTATTGGGGACATGCAACACTAGAAAAAATAGGCAACAAGCTATGAACCTTCATCAAGGCCTCAAAAGCGACATTACAAAAAATATATACCTCTTGCACTAGAATCTGTGTAGAAAATGTCATGAGCATGGACATTTGATCAAAGAATGCCCAACGAACAAAATGGTAGGGGAAACCAAGGAAAACAAAGAAGATAAGAACAAGGAAGCCTTTACATGACCGAATGCCAAACACAGAGCAAATAAAAAATGACAGACTAAAGCAAGCACTTCACATGGAAATACAAGAAATGCATTTGAGGTGTTAGAAATAGAAACAGAGTCATAGGACAACAATAAAGAGCAAGAATCAATGAAAATAAGTAGAACCACGACAACACCAGAAAGGAAAGAACCGGTGGCGAAGCCTTCAAATAATACCCCTCAGGTTCAGGGAACAATGGAGGGGGTAGAAGAAGATTCATAGATGTTTACCAACGAAATTGGGCTCGAAGATATGGAATTAAGCGACATGCTAGAGAAAGAAGGTATGGATCTACCAAATATGGTAGAAGACTGGAAAAATAAAGGAATGGAACACACATTGGAAGAGGAGGTAAACAAAATCAATGACATATTCATAGCAAGGCAACACGCAGAGCTGGAGTTGCAAAGAATGTGCTTGGGAACAGTAAAAGGGCTAGGGGTACGCATCCAGGGACTGCATCAAACCTCCAACAACTCTAAGCACCAGAAAAAAAGAGGAAGAAGGACCAACAATGAGGCATTACAATAATTGGGACAGATGCTCTTAAATTCAGGTAAGATGAAAGCCCTCGAGGCGTTCTCACTAATCTCCTAGACTTTGTTTGAAATGAAATTTCTTTCATGGAATGTTATAGGGATAAATAGAAAAAAAAAATAGCGTTTGTTAAAGAAGAAAGTCCAAAAGGAACAACCAGACATAGTGTTTGTGCAAGAAACTAAATGTTCAAGCACCATGATGGTGGTTTTTCAGTAAAAAACTGGGTAAATGTATGGAATACTTAGAAATAGCAAGCAATGGATGGGAGGGAGGCATGGCCATTCTGTGGAATCCACAGGTCATCCAACTCATTTCCTCTGAAGCTGCCAAATCTTACATATCAATAGAATTCCAAATAGTAGGGAATTCATAAACATATCTATGCACCAATGTCTATGGCCCTCAGTACTAGAGGCAAAACAACTAATACTAAGAACTCTATCCAACTTAAAGCTAAGATATCCTCAAGCAAAAATGATCTTTGGAGGTGATTTCAATATAATCACTTAGCTCATGGAAAGTAGAGGAGGTATTAGAACGCTCAATAGGGACTCTGAAGCTTTCATAGACTTCATTAGATCGGCCAAACTGGTAGATGTCTTCCCCAAGAGCGACACTTTCATGTGGAACAACAAAAGGGGGGGTGAAAGACAAATAGCCTCTCATCTGGACATATTTTTAGTGATAGAAACTATTCTCCTGGAAGGGATCACTATAGAATCAGACATTCTTCCTTGTGGAGGGTCGGACCATTGGCCCATAACAATGACTGTGGCAATCCAAGGCACACCAAGAAATAAACCTTTTAGATTTGAAAAGTTTTGGCTCACTCATCCCGAGTTCATTCAGAAGATTGAGCAATGGTGGAAATAACCGTTAGGCATAAGGGGAACCAAAATGTATCTTCTATAAGCTAAGCTTAAACACATCAAAGCCAGAATCAAAGTCTGGAATCAAGAAGTCTTTGGCAATATATTTAGGGAAAAAAAGAAACTATAGGAGAAAATGGAACAAATTCACAAGGGGTGGATCCAAGGTAACATAGACCAAGAGACTATGAACATAGAACAAAAGCTAATGCAAGACTAGCAGTTGCGATGCCAATAGGAGGAAATGCTTTGGAAGCAAAAGTCCTGAATTCAATGACTTAAGGAAGGCGAACAGAAAACAATTTTTTTCATAGATCTTCCATTGACCACAAAGGGGCTAACAAAATACGAAGCCTTAAAGATGATCAGGGAACCTCTGTACATACTCATAAGGAGATCTCAAGCCTTCTTATAACCCATTTCAGCTGGATTTCTTAGGAATCGGAGATCGACAGAGAGGAGGCCTTTGAGGAACTTTGAACTTCCATCCCTAAGCTCATCATAGAGGAGAAAAACATAGTTTTAAATCGAGAAATCACCTTGGAAGAGGTGGAAGAGGCTGTAAAAGATATGCCAAATGGTAAATCACCTGGGCTAGTTGGATTACCATCAAATTTTACAAAGCTTGTTGGGAGATTGTCAAGATAGAGGGATGGAAAGTAGTGGAGGATTCCCGATGCTCCTCTTCAATCCTGAAATCCCTCAACTCGACATTCCTTGCCCTTATTCCAAAGGAGGAGGAAGCTAATTGTACAAGATTATTTCTAAAGTCATTTCCAATCAAATGAAACCAATTCTTCCAGGGATTATTTTGGAAGAGCAATCAGGTTATGTAGAGGGGGGACGGATTTTGGACAATATATTACTAGCACAAGAGATGATTCAAACTCTTCAAACATAGAAGAAAGCAGGTATGACAATGCAGTTAGACCTATCAAAGGCTTATGATAAGGTAAACTGGCACTATTTGAAAGCTATTCTAGAAGCCTTCGGTTTTGCTAAACAATAGATAATATGGATCCTAGCCTTGGTCAAATCCACAAAATTTTCAATACTAGTTAATGGAGCCCCAACAACCCAGTTCACTCCTTCGCGAGGTTTGAGGCAAGGGGATCCCTCATCCCCCTTCCTTTTTGTGATTCTAATGGAAGGTTTAAGCAGACTAATCAAAAGAGAAAAAGAGGAAGGAATCATTGAAGGACTCCAACCCTTTCCCACTAGCCCTACAATAACACATCAACAGTTTGTAGATGACACAATGTTGCACGACATGCCCTCGATCAAAGAAGATATGGGATACATAAGTATTCTCAATCACTTCAAGTACACACCTAGTAGTACAGAAAAATCTCTCAACCATCCTAGGTTTCAAAAGATGCAACCTCCCTTCAAGATACCTCGACATTCCGCTGACTGACAAGCCCTAGCAGAAAGTGCACTGGGAATTTTTTTTAGCCAACCTAGAAAAAAGATGTCATCATTGGACACATAGAACCCTTAACTTGGCAAGTTGCCTTGTCCTCACCAAAGTTGTCCTCCTGGCCATTCCGCATTACATGCTTTCCATTCTCCCGACACCTAAAGGGGTTATTCAGAAGATAAGGGTCATCCAAACGGATTTTCTCTGGTCAGGTAATTCAGGAAAGTAGAAATGGTCTCTAATGGCATGGGATAAGATTTATAAACCCAAACATCTGGAAGGGTTGAATCTGCAAGACCCATTCATAGTTAACCGTGCATGTGGAGAAAAATTATGGTGGAGGTGGCTGAAGGAACCCAACTTACCATGGGCCAAACATTGGAAAGAGAAGTATGCTCACAATCACAGACTGCAGAATTTAATTTGAATGTAAGAAAATACAGAGGGATCTCCAATTTGGAACCTAGCGATAACTAACCAACATATAATTCAGGAGCAAAGTTTTTGGAAAATTCGAGATGGAAAGACTGCCCTTTTCTGGGAAGATGCGTGGCAACAACTCCCTAAGCTGGAAAGCCCTGAATTTTTAGATATCCAAAGAAGAAACCAAGAGCTAGGGAGAAAATTAGTGAACCATTACTAGAAACTTAATGAAAATTACCAAGCATGGAGAATGTGGATATTCAGTGAGATAGAACCTTTGGCAGAAGAAAACAACAGTTTAAGGGAGCTAAAGATAGAGCTCGCCAAAAGAAGGATAAGGAGAGCATGGGAGACTAACCAATTACACTAGGGCAAGCTTGAGGGGGAAAACTTCACACTCAAAGAAGCAAGAATCTATATAGAAGGTACAAGCATGAAGAGAAAGTCAATTGGCATAGCAAAGTGTGGGACGCTCAACTATGGTCGAAGATTAAAACTTTCCTCTGGCTCCTGATGCACCGAAGAACACTTACATGGGAGAACTTTAGGAAAAAGGGGTTCATAGGCTCATCACGTTGCCCCATGTGTGGAATTGAGGAGGAAAGCATGAATCACCTCCTCAATACTTGTGAATGCGCAAACAACCTCTGGAATTGGATGGAAACCATTCTTAAGAGGACGAATAGGGTAAGGAATTCAATTCAAGAAACCATAGAGAATTAGAGAGGTAATTTCTCCAATACCTAAATGGTTAATACAATCTAGAAACTAATCCCAAGGTTTATAGCATGGACGGTTTGGAAAGAAAGAAATAGGCGAGTATTCCTAAATGAAACCAGAAGCATAAACTTTACAAAAGATACAATTCTGCAAAATATTAAACATACAGCTCTCTCCAAAGGGAAAGTAGAACAGGATAAGAACATCTCAATCTCGGATTTACAGATTCTGAAAGCATTTGATATTGATATGGGAACCATCACATTTTAATCAAATCATCGATAGCAACAAAGTACCAACGTGAATACTTGGATTCCTCCAGTGATAGGCTTCCTCAAACTCAACTTTGACGGGGCCTCTCAGGGAAATCCAGGGCCTTCAGGAATTGGCAGTGTTCTTCGGGCATCAAAGGAGAAATTCAACATATTTATAGTCAATCGGTAGGTGAAGGGACTAATAAAAAAATGGAATTTGCAGCACTAGTGCAAGGATTGAGAATTCTCAGGTGACTGAAAGCTGGAGCCACCGTGGTGGAAGGGGATTTTCAACTGGCGATCATGGTAGCAAGAAGAATGTATACAAAATCCAAACCGAGTAAGGTCACAAAGCATTGGAGGCTTGCCAAGATTACATAACTCATTGCGGATCACCTATCATGCTTGGACGAGATAATTATTCATGCAGTGAGAAGAAAGGCGAATGTAGTGGCATATCATTTGGCCAACTATGGAATCGATAATCCCTCAGCCTACTCAGACACCTGTTGGCATGATGTCACATGCACCGAAATTCAAAACAGGTGCACACTTCTATCGAGGCAAGACATAAGTTAACGGAAGAAGTGGCGTAGGGGTACAAAGGATTTCCCCTTAACAAGTGAATGAATACAACCAATCAAAGGGACAAAAGGAGAAGTGGGCGACAGACCCATGAAGTACAAAAGGAGGAGTGGGAATTGACACACAAGGACAAAGTGCTAGGACCAAGGAGCACATCTAACAAAAAATATGAGTAGTGCCAACAGCAAATCACAAAGGAAGACACTTGGAAATCCACAAATTGGCTCACATGTGGCAGAGTTAATAATAAGGATACGTATCATGAACAGGAATGTGGGAATTGGAACAACAGTTATTATGGCAGGATATGCACTTATCTGATGGAAAAGTGGGAAGCCTTAGGCCAAGAAAGGTTACCATCTACTATAACTAAGGCATCCCACTAGAAGTGCAACACTCTGCTTTTCCATGGCATGCAACATAGCAACAGTTGTGATTTCAGTAGTCTAAAGGTTTTTGTGCTCTGCAATAGTAGTATGGCTCGTGAGGGAAGTTGAAATGCCTCAGCTAATAGATACCTTTAGAAAGCACGAGACTCCTATGAAACCCGGACCCCCCTAAAATAAAATCACAAGATAGAAGAGCTAGAAGCGATTGTCGTAGAGGAGGAAGAGCATCTAGAGGAGCAGGATTTGGAGAAGGAAGTGGAATGGATTCAAGATCCGAGAACTGTGACCACTCGGGCCACTCAATTTGTGTGCACCCAGGATGAGATGTGGAGGATGAAAACTATGCTAGGCAAGGTGCTTAGCATGCAAGGAGAATACATCAATCAAGCTCATTAAGCCATCTCCCTAATTTCTACAGAGCACATGGCGAAACTGGACGTCTTAGATTTCAAGCTCAGTGCCCTGGTTTAGGAAGTCAATCTTTCTCATAGAAAATGAGTGTCCTAATCAGACACCTTAGGCACTCCATTCGTCAGGATCCCTCAATTGTGGGGAAGGTCTCGGAGGAAGCTACAAGTACCAGTCAGGGGAAACAGACCACTCATTGCACTCCTCAGCCTGGGAAATCGACTTCTTCGGCCAACCCGGGTGCTCCAACCAAAGATTATGTAATCCTTAAGCTGTAATGGTTTTGAGTTTCAGTTTGCACTTCTTGTTTTGACATGTTTTTTCTCTAGTCTCAAGGTTACTGGTCACTTAGGTTATAGGATGTTCCTCTGGATGTTCCTCTTTCTTTCTATCCAGTCATCGGAGAGGGAACATGGTTTTGCAATCACTAGCCCTTCTTTGTGCTACCCTGTGTGGTTTGCCTTGGGGTCAGAGTTTTAGCAGCTCATAATGATTTTAAACGGGAAAGGAAGCTTCTCATTAGTCTATGCGTGTAGACCATTTTGTATCTTATGTATTGTATGAATTAATATAAAAATGTTGATTTACACAAAATTTTTTTTTACCAAACTTTCATGGATTATTTTCTAAATATCTAGTTCATTATCTTCTTAAATTTGATATATTATGTTGTAGTTATGATTATTCTACTAATGTACAAAGACAAATTATTTCCTGACACTATTAAAGATACATCTTTAAATTTGTTTGAGTTTAGGAGGAGACTCCATTACAACTTGGGTGAAATGTGTTAGTGCCTAAATTTACCTTTGGCTGAGAAAGGTATGATCCAGGGCCAGCATCAAACCACGCTTAACCTGGTAGCTAGCCCTACCAGGTTGGGAGAGGGCTCTCTCCGGGTCAATCTCAGCAAATTATGATCACTAAAGGCTTGAGATGATTGATTTAACAACTGATCTTAGGCTAGGTATAAGTGCAAAGAGTTTGATTGGATAAAATGATGTGTTTGTTGGCTCTAATGAAAAAGGCAGATCTTGGGTGCAGGGAATGAGGCTCAGTCTTGCAGATATCTCAATGGGGCAAGGTAGGCAAATGTACTAGGCACTCTAAATCAAATGAGATGAATGGATTAGAGAGAGGAGGAGTTGAAGAGGGCAAGAGAAGCCATGGATTCTCTCTGTTAGAGTCAGTCTTGTCAGTCCTCTGTCAGAGATCAAAACTCTTTCTACATTTCATTTTTAGGAGTCTCGCTCCATTTACTCAGCTGCATTTCGCTAGGGGAATACCATAATCTGACAGAAAGGTCTTGTCAGTCATTTCCCCTCATGTCTGGCACCTACTGGCTTTGGTCTTTTGTCAATGTTCACTAAAGTCCATGACAATCTATGTTCGATCCTTTAATGGACAAGAGTCATTTTCAGTCATTAGGTCTAGGGATTAGTCAATTTGGTCTTCAACCATGTCCAATAAAGCCATGCAGGCCAGAGGGAGACCCTTACAAAGTTGTGATTCAAATATTTTCATCGTCATGTTGACAGATTACGATTGTTCTTCAAAACTCTGTTTTGAAGAAAAGTCAAAAAATCTGCCATTTTTGATAATTTTCAAAAATGTTTCTAGTTGATCTCTTCAGGCATAGTCATTGTTTCCTTGGCCAAATGCCATGTCAAACAACCCCTGCAAAAAGTGCCAAAAATTATCATTTTAGCTCAAAATTCAAAGGGAAAAGTGAAATACAGAGTTGCATTAAATCAGGGAAAAAGTGCCAAAACAAAACATTAGCAAAGTGGGTTTTGAAGAAACAAAAATCAAACCCATGACTTCAAAGTCTTTATGTAGAATTTCTACAAGAAACATAGTCATTTTGCATACCAAGGTAGAGAGAAACATTGCAAAGTGATTGTGAGAAAGCTAGCACGCGTTTTGGGTGAGTTTGGAGGAGTTTTCAAGGGCACGACGCACAGGTAGAGGAGCGTGGCACACATAGAGAGCGCGGCGCACAGAGCACGACCCCACAGTATTGAAACAACAAGGGTGCAACACACACATAGAGCGCGGTGCACTGGGATTGCTGCGCGGCGCACACCCCCAAAGGCCCGAATTTGTTCCAAAATTCCATCAAATCGACTTTGAATCCCTTCCAACTGCTAGGTAGGGTCTAAATCTTGGTTTCTCATCAAATTTTGTGAACATGATGGTGGTTCATGGCCATTTATAGTTCCAATAAAAACTCACAAACCCTACCACTTGAAATCATCAAAACCATTGTTTCTAGGGTTGCAAACTTGTTGTGTTGATGCCAAGGCTCCTCCTCCCTTTCATTTTTCCCCTTCTTTCCATTTTTCCCTTTCCTCCTATCCCATTTTTCCCCATTTTCCCTACCCTAAAACATTACTAAATCCCTATTCCCTACCCCCTCCACTCATTTGTCAATGTAAAACCCCAAAACCCTACCTTATAAAATCCCCAAACCCTCCTTCATGTCCGTAAACAAAATTTCCTCCCATAACCCCTAATCCCATCATATTATTCCCCTTCCCAACACTCCCTTTTGCATTGTTCCCCTTGGTGGCAGAGATCACAACATCACATAGTTTCACTACCATCATCAAAGGGCAGTCCAAGCACAGTCCACATACAGTAGTCATGGCATCTGAGCATTCATCGGAGTATGAGATGGAAACCCAAAGTGATTCATCCTCAGAAGAACAGGCTCCCCAGAGACATCATAAAAGTGGCAAACATGTTAGGGATGAACCAACCACACTTATAGAATTGCAAGCTTGGCCTCTTGCTACGTCATGTTTCCAACATTTTTCATGTTTGGAGTTTTTTCAAAAGGTGGCTAGTGTTCGAGTTCATCATGAGTTGGCCCGTCTATTTGTGCTTCACCTACATGGAGATCACTCTATCTTAGCTAGGGTCACCTTCACACTGACACCTGAAAATGCCTCATTAGAAACCGGCATACCGAATGTTGGAGAAACATGGCACAAGAAACAGAAAGTTGATCGGCAGCATTATGAGCCTTACATTAAGGCCAGTTTCTTGAGTCAGCTCCAAACAGTCTTTCCATTCTGATATTTGAAAGATGAATATGCTCCGCTCATGAAGTCGATCATGAAATATTTCAGCTGTGAGGGGAGGTTCTCTCGTTTATATGTCTATCACATCAGGTTGCTCATGCACTTTACCAGGGTACAGATGATGAACATCCCATATTTCATTTGTAGGAACATAGAGAGGATGAACACCTTCATGCAACACAAAACCCCTCAGCAACAACTTAACAATGTTTATCATTTTTCTCTAATTAAGATTTTGGTGGATCATCAGCTGGGATTATAGGGAATTACTTGGGATGAATTCATCTCTTGTGACCTCTACATCACTTCACAAGGATTATCAAAGGTTGAACATGAGATAGGTGGTCCTTCTCATTAGTATGAGCACCATGAGACTACTACTATGCCAGTATTCATCACCTATCAGAGAGGCAGTAGACATTTGTTTGCAGTTGTAAAGCGAGTGTTATCTCCACCCGGGATGGAAGGGGCCTCACTTCTGACATCGAAAACATAGGTACAGGATAGGGGCAAGAAGCCCATGCATGATGAGGGGCCATCAGGTGAACAAGAGGCCAACTTCATCCTCATTCATGATGATGATACAGATGTGGAGAGTGTCAAATTGAGGAGGACCATCCAGGAGCAGAAAACGAAGATCCAAGCCTTGTCTCTCAATTTGGAGAGGGATTAGTGGATTATCAATTATTTGGAGAAGAGGAACAAACAGCTCGAGGACTAGCATGAGATCATGGAGCTGCAAAACATCTATGAGAATCACCAAGCTGCCCAACATAGGAGGATTGAGCTCACTCCATTAGAGCAAGAGATTAACAATGACTGAGAGTCTTAGCTCGAGCATATCAACATCCACCTTGAGAGACTGCTAGAGAAGGCCGACAAGGACAAAACCATATTGAGGTGGATGGTTTATCACTACAGGGCATGGAATATGAGTTCAAAGGCTCGGATAAGGAGTTTGAAGGCAAAATTGGGGAGAGCGAGAAAGAGACGAAAGAGGAAAAAAGAGCAAGATCGGCTTCGAATCTTGGCTGAAGCTTCTGTGGCCTAGCATAGCACTTCAAAGAGAACCTCCAGCCCAAATTTCAAAAAATTTGGGGCAATTTTGGTCACGTGACAAATTTTTGGGCACAAAACAAGGTTTTTCTCCCTGTGCGCCACGCCATTGGCGCAACGCTTAGTATTAGGAGCTCTAACTCACAAATGTTTTGCATTTTTGGATTCAGCATGAAAAATAATGACTTCTGGTGCATGGCCAAGAAGTTTGGGCAAGTTTTGAGTCCCCAATAGGTCAAAAACACTCAAAAAATGACCTCTCTGCCCCTATTTTGACACACAGGAAGCAGCCTTGGGAGATTGAAGTTTTGGAGGGACAAATGAGCACCAAATTCATAAATTTAACTTGGGTTATAAAGTAGATAGGTAGGGCTTTCTAACAAGCACACTTGGGCACAATTTGGATTTCAGAAGGTACCTCAAAATCGCCTCCAAAGTAGCTCGGCGCATATAGTTTTGGGCGCGGCGCATATAGACCCAAAGGCCAAAATCTCTTCCGCTCCACGAAATTTCGATTCACAACTTTCTCCAAGTGGGCGCACTCATTTACACTACACTTTTTTCGGCACTTAAGTCAAAGCTTAAAGAGTATTTTCACTAAAGGTTTGCTTCTATCCAAGTGGCAAAGGAGGGCGAGCAGTCACTCAAGTCGTTTGTCATTTTTGTAACACTGCACCTGTCACTAATGGTTGGCTTTCCATTTCCATTTTGTAATGATTGCTGTGGGTCATTCTATTTCCCAATGGCATAGTCTATTTATTGTATGCAAACCATTTGCAAAGGGTTGGTTGTAATTTCTGGGAGACTGTGGGAGAGAAACTCACTTACTCATTGTATATTTTGACAGAGAATTAATGAAAGGCAGCAGCTCTGGTTCATGAGATTCATGTGGTGTGAGTGTAGCAAATGTATTATCTTTTTGTTTCATATGTATTTCGTTATGTTTCACAGTTCATTCATATTCATTTCTAGTGAAATTTTCTAAGTAAGATAAGGTAGAATTCATGTTTATTGCTCTTCCTGTGGGAAAGTTTCACGTTCTGTGTTCTTCTTCTGTTGAAAAGGATTCATGTATTTATGTCCTTTTCACCCTCCTAAAGAATCTTTCCATTTCTCATTATTTCAAATTTAATTGCTAGACTTTCTGCCTGTCTTACCTCATGAAGTAATCTATGCCTTTGTGTTAAATTCTCTGCTCATGTTGTTCGTTGGTCCCATACATCCCAGAAGCACAGTCATTTATCAAAAATTGTCTCTTGTTTCCGTATTTATTTACTAGCCTAAAATCAGTATTTCATTTTGAGTCATCTCAGACTTTATTGTGTATTTTTACTGAGTGTGACCCGGAGAGAGCCCTCTCTTGCTCTAATAGGGCTAGCTACCAGATTGAGCATGGTTTGTGGTTACCCTGAATTTTATCTTCCTTCAGCCTAAGGCAGATTTAGGCTCTAACATAGTGGTGACTCCGCTAGGGAATAAAATGGTTTGCTTGAAGATTGTTTTGCCCCAGTACATCTATCAAGCTCAGATTTGATGGTTGATGGTGAACAATGATCAGACATAAGAAGACGACTGAAATCATTCACCTGGTGACTCCTTTCACTGAAGAATCCAACAACTGGTGCTTCATGGTGACACCACTGCAGAGGGATCAATAGCTTTGAGATTTTTTAAAATGGAGTGGATTGCAAGAAGATATGCTCCCATGAGCCGAGATCACATTCCAGGCTTTCCAAATAACATTCCGAAAGTAGATTGGTCAAGGAATTTTCTTACGTTTAAAGATGATGGTAGGAAGGATGCTACTTTACATCTGGTTAGATTTCACATGCACATTCACAATTTGAAGGTTGATATTCCCGAAGATTGCTTGATGAAGATATTCCTAGCCACTCTTGTAGGTGAAGCCCAATCTTGGTATGAAAATTTGCCCACTACTTGTATTTACTATCTAAAGGATTTTCATGCCATGTTCATTGAGAGATATAAAGAATCTTATCCATCATTAAATTTAGTTCAGGATTGTTGCAAGCATGCTTATGGTTTTATTGAGAGCCTTGAAAAATATTATGAGGATGATAATTTCATGGATGAAGAGATCATGGAAGACCTGTATGAAAATCCATTTCAGCAACATAAAAACGATCATGAAAATCTACAGTAGTATCAAGATTTTAGTACGATGGAAGATAAAGGAATTTTTCATCTTGATAGTCAACATGAATTACATGAAATATATCAGTAGGTTGAAGAGTTCCATATGGCTGTGAGTGATGAAAAAAAAAGTGTCATTTCAGATTTGTCCATAGAAGAACAGCATGCAGAGAAATCAAGTTTCAAATTCAGAATGTGATAATGTTAAGACAACCATTTCAGATGTAGATTCAGATTGCGATGACCAAGAAAACCTTGTACTAAGTCCCATGAAAGAGAACTCTGCTGCTGAAATCATCTGGGATGAAGAAGACAGAGTTTTGGATCCAAATGTTCTCATGTCATCCGAACACAGTCTTCATGAAGAGGTAATCTAGTCATCTCATGAACAGCAAGATGAGATCTTTGCTCAAGCAAGTGAAAAAGTTCCTTTGGATGAATTTATGGTAGATGATAGAAATGTTATTGTTAGGTTTCAAGAATCATTTGAAGTTTGTTTTCTCATGATTGATGAATGCAAAGACAATCTAGCTGTAATATCATATGAAGATGATCTACAATATATCTAGACTTCAGCAGACCAGACCATTCAGGATTCCCTTTCAGACTCTTCCTCATAAGTCTCATGTTTTGAAATGATCTTTGAAGAGGAAATCTGCTCATCTTTTTGTTCATAATTTTTTGAAGACCAGGAACATACTCTTATCTATGATGAAAGACTAGAATCAAGAGAAAAAGATACCTTGTTTTTTCAGCAAGAGGAAATACTTCATGTTTTTCATGATCCAATGGAAAATATGTTGCAGTCAATAGTGAAGGTGATTATTGCAATATTCAGTGATGAAGGAGATCACGGTCAATTATGTTTTTGGATGCCCAGTTACCAGTATCTGTTGTTGACTAGAAGATTTGATCAAGAGAATCAATCAAGGAGCCATCTACTTTATTGGTTATATTGGAAGACACATTACACATGATTGTACATATTGCATTAATATGCAGGTGGTTGTCATCATAATTTGAAACCCTCGAATCTTGATAGATTGCTGCCATTGAATAAGTTTTGTTAGTTCTTGTTTTAGTTAAGTTAGTCATGAGTCATTTCCTTTTGCATTGAATCAGTTTTTTCATTCATGTTGGTTTCATAATTAATGTCGGTTTAAGTCAAGTTCCAGTCAATAAATGTGTCAAATTCTTGTGTTTTTTGTCGAAATAATGACTCCATAGCCCAATGGATGAAGGCATTGCCTACTCACCCAAAAATATGCTTTCTTGGCAACTCCAAGGAGCTACCATCCCCCATTGGAGCCAATGTTAGAGTCTGTCTTGTCAGTCCTCTGTCAGAGATCAAAACTCTTTCTGCATTTCATTTTTAGGAGTCTCGCTCCATACACTTAGTTGCATTCCGCTAGGGGCATGCCATAATATGACAGAAAGGTCTTGTCAGTCATTTCCCCTCATGTCTGGTACCTGCTAGCTTAGGTCTTTTGTCAATGTTCACTAAAGTCCATGACAGTCAATGTTTGATCCTTTAATGGACAAGAGTCATTTTCAGCAATTAGGTCTAGGCATTAGTCAATTTAGTCTTCAACCATGTTCGATAAAGCCATGTAGGCTAGAGGGAGGCCCTTACAAAGTTGCGATTCAAAGATTTTCATCGTCATGTTGACAGATTACAACTGTTCTTCAAAACTCTGTTTTGAAGAAAATTCAAATAGTGTGTCATTTGTGATAATTTTCAAAAATGTTTCCAATTGATCTCTTCAGGCACAATCATGGTTTCTTTGGCCAAATTCCATGTCAAACAACCCCTTCAAAAAGTGCCAAAAATTTCATCATGTTAGCTCAAAATTCAAAGGGAAAAGTGAAATACAGAGTTGCATTAAATCAGGGAAAAAGTGCCAAAACAAAACATTAACAAAGTGGCTTTTGAAGAAACAAAAATCAAACCCATGACTTCAAAGTCTTTATATAGAATTTCTACAAGAAACATAGTCATTTTGCATACCAAGGTAGAGAGAAACATTGCAAAGTGATTGTGAGAAATCTAGCACGCGTTTTGGGTGAGTTTGGAGGAGTTTTCAAGGGCGCGACGCACAGGCAGAGGAGTGCGGCGCGTAGAGCGCAACCCCACAGTGTTGAAACAACACGGGCATGTTGCACACATAGAGCATGGTGCACTGGGTTTGCTACACAGCGCACACCCACAAAGGCCCGAATTTGTTCCAAAATTGCATCAAATCGACTTTGAATCCCTTCCAACTGCCAGGTAGGGTCTCAATCTTGGTTGCTCATCAAATTTTGTGAACATGATGGTGGTTCATGGCCATTTATAGTTGCAATAAAACTCATAAACCCTACCATGCTAGGGTTGTGAACTTGTTTTGTTGATGCCAAGGCTCCTCCTCCCTTTCATTTTTCCCCTTCTTTCCATTTTTCCCTTTCCCCCTATCCCATTTTTCCCCATTTTCCCTACCCTAAAACATTACTAAACCCCTATTCCCTACCCCCTCCACTCATTCGTCAATGTAAAACCCCAAAACCCTACCTTATAAAATCCCCAAACCCTCCTACATGTCCCTAAACAAAATTTCCTCCCATAACCACTAATCCCATCATATTATTCCCCTTCCTAACACTCCCTTTTGCATTGTTCCCCTTGGTGGCAGAGATCAAAACATCACATAGTTTCACTACCATCATCAAAGGGTAGTACAAGCATAGTCCACATACAGTAGTCATGGAATCTGAGCATTCATCAGAGTATGAGATGGAAACCTAAAGTGATTCATCCTTAGAAGAACAGGCTCCCCGGAGACATCATAAAAGTGGCAAACATGTTAGGGATGAACCAACCACACTTACAGAATTGCAGGCCTGGCCTCTTGCTATGTCATGTTTCCAGCATTTGTCATGTTTGGAGTTTTGTCAAAAGGTGGCTAGTGTTCGAGTTCATCATGAGTTGGCCCGTCTTTTTGTGCTTCACCTACATGGAGATCACTCTATCTTAGCCGGGGTCACCTTCACACTGACACCTGAGACTCTCTCATTAGCAACTAGCATACCGAATGTTGGAGAAACATGGCACAAGAAACAGAAGGTTGATCGGTAACATTATGAGCCTTACATTAAGGCCAGTTTCTGGAGGCAGCTCCAAAGAGTCTTTCCATTCCGATATTTGAAAGATGAATATGCTCCACTCATGAAGTCGATCATGAAATACTTCAGTTGTGAGGGGAGGTTCTCTTGTTTATATGCCTATCACATCAGGATGCTCATGCACTTTACCAGGGTACGGCTGATGAACATCCCATATTTCATTTGCAGGTAAATAGAGAGGATGAACACCTTCATGCAACACAAAACCCCTCAGCAGCAACTTAACAATGTTTATCTTTTTGCTCTAATTAAGATTTTGGTGGATCGTCAGTTGGGATTACAGGGCATTACTTGGGATAAATTCATCTCCTGTGACCTCTTCAACACTTCACAGGTATTATCAGAGGTTGAAGATGAGATAGGTGGTCCTTCTCATCAGTATGAGCACCATGAGACCACTACTATGCCAATATTCATCACCTATCAAAGAGGTAGTAGACATTTGTTTGCAGCTGGAAAGCGAGTGTTATCTCCACCCGGGGTGGAAGGGGCCTCGATTCCGACATCGACAACATAGGTACAGGACAGGGGCAAGAAGCCCATGCATGACGAGGGGCCATCAAGTTAACGAGTGGCCGACTTCATCCTCATTCATGATGATGATACGAATGGGGAGAGTGCCAAATTTAGGAGGACCATCCAGGAGCAGCAAATGGAGATCCAAGCCTTGTCTCTCAATGTGGAGAGGGCTAAGTGGATTATTAGGTATTTGGAGTAGAGAAGAAAACAACTTGAGGACCAGCATGAGATCATGGAGCTGCAAAACATCCATGAGAATCGCCAAGCTGCCCAACATAGGAGGATTGAGCTCACTCCACTAGAGCAAGAGATTAACAATGACTGAGAGTCTTGGCTCGAGCGTATCAACATCCACCTTGAGAGACTGCTAGAGAAGGCTGACAAGGACAAAACCATATTGAGGTGGATGGTTTATCACTACAGGGCACGGAATATGAGTTCAAAGGCTCGGATAAGGAGTTTGAAGGCGAAATTGGGGAGAGTGACAAAGAGACAAAAGAGGCAAAAAGAGAAAGATCGACTTTGAATCTTGGTTGAAGCCTCTGTGGCCTAGCATAGCACTTCATAGAGAACCTCCAGCCCAAATTTCAAAAGATATGGGGCAATTTTGGTCATGTGACAAATTTGTGGGCACAAAATAGGGTTTTTCTCCCTGTGGCTTAGGATTGGAAGCTCCAAATCACAAATAGTTTGCATCTTTGGATTCAACATGAAAAATTATGACTTTCGGTGCATGGCCAAGAAGTTTGGGCAAGTTTTGAGTCCCCAGGAGGTCAAAAACACTCAAAAAATGACCTCTCTGCCCCTATTTTGACACACAGGAAGCAGTCTTGGGAGATTGAAGTTTTGGAGGGGCAGATGAGCACCAAATTCAGAAATTCCACTTGGGTTGGAAAGTAGACAGGTAGGGCTTTCTAGAAATCACACTTGTGCATAATTTGGACTTCAAAATGTTCCTCAAAATCTCGTCAAAAGTGGCGCAGCGTATATAGACCCAAAGGCCAAAATCTCTTCCGTCTGCAAAATTTCGATTCGCGACTTTCTCCAAGTGGGCCTGCTCATTTACACTACACTTTTTTTGGCACCTAAGGCAAAGTTAAAAGAGTATTTTCACTAAAGGTTGGCTTCTATCCAAGTGGCAAAGGAAGGTGAGCAATCACTCAAGACGTTTGTCATTTTTGTAATGCTGCACCTGTCACTAATGGTTGGATTTCCATTTCCATTTTGTAATGATTTGAAAAAATCCCCAGCTATGGGTCATTCTATTTCCCAATGGAATAGTCTATTTATTGTATGCAAAACATTTGTAAAGGGTTGGTTGTAATTTCTGGGAGACTGTGAGAGAGAAACTCAGTTACTCATTGTATATTTTGACAAAGAATTAATGAAAGGCAACGGCTCTGGTTCATGAGATTCATGTGGTGTGAGTGTAGAAAATGTATTCTCTTTCTGTTTCATATGTATTTTGTTATGTTTCATAGTACATTCATATTCATTTCTAGTGAAATTTTCTAAGTAAGATAAGGTAGAATTCATGTTTATTGCTCTGCCTATGGGAAAGTTTCACGTTTTGTGTTCTTCTTCTGTTGAAAAGGGTTCATGTATTTATGCCCTTTTCACCCTCCTAAACAACCTTTCCATTTCACATTATTTCAAATTTAATTGCTAGACTTTCCGCCTATCTTGCCTCACGAAGTAATCTGTGCCTTTGTGTTAAATTCTCTACTCATGTTGTTCGTTGGTCCCATACATCCCAGAAACTCAGTCATTTATCAAAAATTGTCTGTTGTTTCCGTATTTATTTACTAGCCTAAAATCAATATTTCATTTTGAGTCATCTCAGAATTTATTGTGTATTTTTACTGAGCGTGACCCAGAGAGAGCCCTCTCCTGTTTTGGTAGGGCTAGCTACCAGTCTGAGCGTGGTTTGTTGTTATCTTGAATTTTGCCTTCCTTTAGGCTAAGGTAGATTTAGGCTCTAGCACTCTCCAAACAATTGAAAACATCAAGAAACTAAAACAAACTTCAAGTAGAGCACTGCAATTTCAATGTATTCTACCTACACTCTTGTTTGATTTAGCTGAGAAGAAATAAGAGAGAAAATGACATACCTAACACATAAGTAAATTCATAAGTACATAAGAAAGCACTGTACCAAAACAAATGCCACAGGGATCCCAAAGAGTGCTACAAACCCTGGTCTCAATTCCTTAGCCAAAATACTAATATGAATGTATAATGAAGCTGCTTACTTTCTCAAGAGTCCAACCATGCTAATGTCTGAAAAAATAAATAATATAGACAAACCATAGCTCATCCTAGCCTCTAGGGGTCGAGCTCACATGTTTAGGAGCTGTTCAAACTAATTATAAACTAAGAACTAGAAATCAGGCAGTGGAACAACATGCCTCTAGAAACAAGGGAACTGATTCATTCAGTTTCAAACAACTTTTTAACAGATGAATCTACCTTCCTAAGTGAAAATTTTACATATTTACATCATGATCCATCAATTTACATGAAATCACATCACAATTTTGACAATAAGAAGATGAAAAAGTCAAACTGGTAAAAGCTGGGCAAAAAACAGAGCATTCCTGGTCAAACTAGGCCAAATTTCCTCTATGCGTCGCGCTTGATTCTTTATGCATAGCGCCTGTTTTGACCAAATTTTGGAGGCATTTCTGCTGTAAAATGTCACTCCAAGTGTGCTTGCTGGAAAGGTCTGCATGTATAATTTCCAACCCAAGTGGAAATTTTCAATTTGTCCTTCATTTTCCCTATCAAAAGTCAAATCGTCCAAGACTGGTCAAAATGTGAAAAATGAGGTTGCCTAAAGGCAGAGTGATGTTGTAGTCAACTTTTGAAGGTCTTACTCAATCCAAAATTGAGTTCATGATATCTCATTGGAAATATATTTGTGTCTACTTATCCTTTGACTTATCAAGCAAGTCATTTGGCCAACCAAGCTAGGATAAATCTTGATTTTCCCAAGGTCACTTCAGAGGTGCATAAATTCTCGTGAGGCAATTGTATTTTTGACATTTCTCTAAAACCATGACACCTATGTAAAAAGTGAAGGACTTTTTTCTTCCTTGGCTTATTATGGACAAAAACCTCTCTCATTTATTCCAAATTCATCTTTTATTGCTCAAAAACATCATTGGAATAAAACCTATCCCGATGTGTGGAACAAGGGATTTGTCGAAATGAAGTGAAATGAAGGGGATAAAGGGCTTCTAAATTCTTGAGAAAATTTTGAGAAGTAGGAAGGGATGTTAGGAAGCAGTTAAAATTGAAATTTCAAGTATTGAGTGAGGGGAAGGGGTCCAAAAGGCTAAACATAGGCCCAACCTAGAAAATTGTCAAGTTGTGGCAAGAAACTAGGGTTTGTGGAAAAATGAGGAATTTGGGGGATCTCAATGATGGTAAGTGTTTAATAATTTACATTAAGGATAGGGGAAGGTGTATGAACATTAGGATACAAGTTTTGTTGATGATTTGATAATCCAAAAGAAATTACCTTCAAAACCCTAGGAGAGGGAAATGAACTTTACGTAGGCACAACTGAAGCATGAACTAGGTGTAAAATGACCCATTAGAACCTGACATGATGATGAAAACCCTCTGAATGATGGTACACTCATTTGAATGGTGACATGGACTGACATTTTGACAACATTGACAGGAGTAAAATCAAACTCTAGACCTAGTACCTAGTGACTAAATGTTGCTTAAAGACTCACTGAAATGACAAAATTTGACCTTGACACCTTAAAATCACTTTGTAAGAGCATGTTTGATCACTGGAGGAAGGCTACAAATACTGACACTAACATTGGCTCCAATGGGTATGCTAGCTCCTTAGAGGTGCCAAGAATGGCAGATCTTTGGGAGAGTAGACCAGTGCCTTATCCATTGGGCAATGGAGTAAAAAATTCAAGTTGAAATGCATGACTGAAAACTAATGACTTGATGATGCAAATTGACTCTCACTCAACTAAAAACTGACTCAATACTTAAACACAATCAACAAACTAGAAATGATGCTCAAAGTATAGCTTATTCATTACAACCTACTCTAACAGTTTCATTCATCACCTGATCATGTGAAATGAAACAACCAATGCAACCAAGTAAGTATTCCGGTTGCTATTTGAATCTCCACAAGTGTTTTCTTATGAACAACAAGAGAGAACTACTGAAAGGAAACTCCGATGAAAACTTGTGAATAGATCCGTTGAATGATATGGATTCTCCACCCGCCTAAAAAAAAACTGCATAAGGATCTTGAATTTCATGTGCACTGGGACTTAGCTCATCCAATGGATTACTTTTCTTCTCCTTGTACCATCAATGCAAAATTTCATCTGAGCTTTGTGACAAGGCTCCTCCTAAAAATGACAAAGAAACCAGCTGCCGGATCAAATTTGTATCAGTACATGTTTCAAGCTCATGGGTAGCTAATGGAGAAGGACTTTGACTATAGACCTCATCCAACACATCAGCTATTGGATCGTGAAAAACTTGAAAAGATATCTGCAACCCATTTTCTGTTGGTTCCAATGAGATTGTATGACTTTCTACAGGCTGCTCATTTGAAGATATACTATGCAGTTTTCCCTTCAGAAACTGAAATGATTCAAAACAAAATGGTACGAAATCATCTTGTATCATTTGATCGTATGTGCCAACTTCCAAGTCTTCATATGCAACTTGACAATAAATGGAATTCGAGGGTTGCAAATTTGGATATGAGACGTCTTGAACAAGGATTTCATTGTCCTCAAGATGGTCCAAATCAAGACTTGTCGACAGTTGATTTCTGATTGCATGAATGTTTTCTCTGATGAATTGAAATGAAGAAAAACAAAAAGGCAAAGATCCTTCACTTACCTCAAAATTTGTTGCACTTTCGTCGTCACTGTCATAGCCGATATGTGATGGCTGAACATTGTATTCGAGCTACTGAAAGTGAACTTCTTCCTCCCACAAACTAGCTATTGATTTGTCTGCAAGATTAACTTCTGTTTGGAGAACATAATTATCATCATACTGATCAAACTGAGGCAAATCGTCAGTATAAAACACATCATCAAGCATACATGTCATATCAACAGATCTCCTTCTCCAAGATGATCTATAAGACAATCATTATCAGATCTATGACAACTAGGATAAGAAAGAAGATATTTTGGAGCAGCCATTTGTTCTTCTCCAATCAGGGAGCCATGGGCTTGAACATTATACTCATTCCTTGTGGTGATACTTTGCATCATCTCTTCCACTACAATTACCAAAATGTCAAGCTTTACCTCTAGAGATGTCAATTCCTCTGTATCTATGTTTTTCATCTCTTCTTCCTTCAACTTTTCCATTCGAATCAGAAATGAGCCTCTACATCTACTGCACTGTTCTGCATCTCTTTGTGTTGCAATATTCCTTTCTCTCAGCTGAAACTCCATTTCCAGATCAAAGGCACCTGGATAGTGCAAGAGAGAGGATCCAGGAGGAGGTATTATATCAACAGGCATCGAATAATAAACTTGGTTAAATCTGGTAGAAAACTGTTGTACTGTCTCCCCTGGCAATATTTTCAACTAGTTATACTCTTCTATAATCAAGAAAGGGTTCTGTCTGACCACCCACCTGTGCAGGAAAAATTTGACGAACTGCTGGAAATCTGAGATGCTCGCATCAGGCAGGGTTTTGAACCAACTCTTAACTTTGCCTTGCAAAGAAATAGAAAAAAGCCTAATACTGACATCCTCTTCATTAACATCAAAAAGGTCAAGGAAGGACTCAAAATTCAATACATGTCTCTCAGTAGTGATATTGTCGCGTTCACCATCAAATCTTGGTAGATATAGATCACGATTTTTAGGGAAGCATGGGATATAGGAGGTAAAATCAGAGGCTTGTATCAATCTGGAATTTTACAAGGTATAGGGGTATGTACGGAAGCTATAGAATCAGTCTTGGTCTCTTGGGGCTCATTAGTTTGAAGATGGTCATCACAAGATTCAGAAAAAGGGTCTTGATCAAGCTCAAAGGCATGTAAATCTTTGGTATTTACAATCTTCAAAGGGAAGGAATCAAATGCAGGCCGAGGATCTTTTCTCATATACAATATACTTTGAAAAGGCTTCTTGAAATTCTCGGGAAAAGAGAAGAAATAATTTATAACAAAGAAAAAAATGTCTTGGATGAAATTCCAACTTGAATACTTGATCTGTCCATATTGTCCTTTCAAGTTTTTACTGGTCAGGTTCATCCTCCAATGGAGTCTTTTAGATCTTATCTCGAAAATGATTTGGAATCGCTAGGTGAATGATTGTATCCTTGCTGCGTCTGATCATTGTTCACCATCAAAAATCAAATCTAACTTGATACATGTATTGGGGTGATCGTTTAGATCAGATGTTCAGTTTATAAACTAGACTGGAGATTGACTGAAGTAGCTTTCATCTACTTTCGCTAATGCAAAACAAAAGCCTTTCGAAGGCTACCTGGCTAAATTCAGGCTTCGTTTGTAGTCTACAAACCCAAACAATGAAAATAAACTTTCTTCCCTAGTACGGTCACCACTATGTTAGTGCCTAGATTTACCTCAGGTTGAGAAAGGTATGATCCAGGGCCAACATCAAACCATGCTTAACCTAGTAGCTAGCCCTACCAGGTCGGGAGAGGGCTCTCTTCAGGTCAATCTCAGCAAATTATGATCACTAAAGTCTTGAGATGACTGATTTAACTACTAATCTTAGGCTAGGTATAAGTGCAAAGAGTTTGATTGGATAAAATGATGTGTTTGTTGGCTCTAATGAAAAAGGTAGATCTTGGGTGCAGGGAATGAGGCTCAGTCTTGGAGAGATCTCAATGGGGCAAGGTAGGCAACTGTACTTGGCACTCTAAATCAAATGAGATGGATGGATTAGATAGAGGAGGAGTTGAAGAGGGCAAGATAAGCCATGGATCCTCTCCAAACAGTTGAAAATGACATACATAACACATAAGTAAATTCACAAGTACATAAGAAAGAACTGTACCAAAACAAATGCCACAGGGATCCCAAAGAGCGTTGCAAACCCTGGTCTCAATTCCTTAGCCAAAATACTAATATGAATGTACAATGAAGCTTCTTACTTTCTCAAGAGTCCAACCATGCTAATGACTGAAAAAATACATAATATAGAAAAACCATAGCTTATCCTAGCCTCTAGGGGTCGAGCTCACATGTTTAGGAGCTGTTCCGACTAATTCTAAACTAAGAACTAGAAATCAGGTAGTGGAACAATGTGCCTCTAGAAACAAGGGAACTGATTCATTCAGTTTCAAACAACTTTTTAACAGACGAATCTACCTTCCTAAGTGAAAATTTGACATATTTACATCATGATCCATCAATGCACATGACATTACATCACAATTTTGACAATAAGAAGATGAAAATGTCAAATTGGTAAAAGCTAGGTGAAAAACAGAGCGTTCCTGGTCAAACTGGGCCAAATTTCCTCTATGTGTCGCGCCTGATTCTCTATGCATAGCTCCTATTTGGACCCACTTTTGGAGGCATTCCTGGTGTACAAATTCACTCTAAGTGTACTTTCTAGAAATTTCTACCTGTCTACTTTCCAAACCAAGTGGAATTTTTCAATTTGGCCTTCATTTGCCCTGTCAAAAGTCAAATCTCCCAAGACTGGTCAAAATGTGCAAAATGAGGCTGCCTAAAGGCAGAGTGTTGTTGCAGTCAACTTTTTAAGGTCTTACTCAATCCCAAATTGAGATCATAATAGCTCATTGGAAATCTATTTGTGTCTACTTATCATTTGACTCATCAAGCAAGTCATTTGGCCAACCAAGCGAGGATAAATCTTGATGTTCCCAAGGTCACTTCAGAGGTGCATCGATTCTCCCGAGGCAATTGTATTTTTGACATTTATCTAAAACCATGACACTTGTGTAAAAAGTAAAGGAGGGTTTTCTTTCTTGGCTTATTGTGGACAAAAAACTCTCTCAGGTTTTCCAAATTCATCTTTTATTGAGCAAAAACATCATTGGATTAAAACCTATCCCGATGTGTGGAACAGGGGATTTGTCGAAATGAAGTGAAATGAACGGGATAAAGGGCTTCTAAATTCTTGAGAAAATTTTGAGAAGTAGGAAGGGATGCTAGGAAGCAGCAGAAAGTGGAATTTCAAATATTGAGTGAGGGGAAGTGGTCGAAAAAGGCTAAACACAGGCCCAACCTAGAAAACTATCAAGTTGTAGCAAGAAACTAGGGTTTGTGGAAAAATGAGGAATTTGGGGGATCTCAGTGATTGGAAGTGTTTAATAAGGTACATTAAGGATAGGGGAAGGTGTATGAACATCGGGATACAATTTTTGCTGATGATTTGATCATCCAAAAGAAATTACTTTGAAAACCCTAAGAGAGGGAAATGAACTTTACGTAGGCACAACTGAAGCATGAACAAGGTGTAAAATGACCCATTGGAACCTAACATGATGATGAAGACCCTCCGAATGATGGTACACTCAGCTGAATGGTGACATGGACTAACATTTGGACAACTTTGACAAGAGTAAAAGCAAACCCTAGACCTAATACCTAGTGACCAAATTTTGCTTGAAGACTCACTGAAATGACAAAAGTTGACCTTGACACCTTAAAATCACTTTGTAAGAGTATGTTTGATCACTAGAGGAAGGCTGCAAAGGTTGACACTAACAAAATGCATAATTTTTTTCTCAAGAAATATCAAGATTATTATAAAGTTAGAGATTTATGTGAGAAATTTTTCAAAGTGATAGTAAAAGTGAAGGAAAATTTATAGGATTATCTTGAAAGGTTTTTGTATAATCTTAAAAGATCCAAACAACATAAATTACATAAGGATACTATTTGAAAACTATTCTTAAGGGGAATTAGAGATGAGTCTTTATATTTAATTAACTTACAGGGGGATAGCGATGTGTCTCATTCTAATTTTAAAGAAATGAAATCTCTAGCTTGTGCAATTAATATTCTCGAGGGAAAGCTAAATGTGGTAAAGGACCTAGAGTCATCTAATAGGAGGTGTAACTAGACTTGAAATTAGTGATTTATGATAGGATTATAAAACTAATATTCTTAATTCTTTTAGCTCACAATTATATACATTACAAGCTAAGAAAATGAAAGAGAAAGAAAACATAACTTCATAAATTTTTATGTACAAAAGCATCCAACAAATGAGTGTCCCTCATTTCTTGAATTTAAATAATTTTATAAAAAAGACAATGAAGAAACTGAGGGACTTTGTTATGTTGCACCAAATGGAATTTGGCAGTCGCAAGAAATGGGTGTGACTCTAAGACCCTACGCAACAATTTCCTTACAATTTATTCTAATAATCAATATCCTTCACAAGCATGGAATCCACCTATGCATTGGAAAGCATAGGCTCCACAAAAAATTAAAACCAACCTTGGCAATAAGAATGACAAAGACCTACTTGATGGAAACATGCCTACTTATCCTTATCTTTTACAACAACAACAATATCCATAATATCCTCCAAAAAACCAACAAAAAAATTATCCATATTATCCTTCAAAAAATTGATATTAGAAATATCTACAATATTCATTATAGGACCTATTAGATTTTAAAAACAATATTAATATCTATATGTGAAAAACAATATACTACCTACTGCAAAACAAGAGAGAAGAGAGAGAAAATTGCTTAGAAAATTGACTAACTAACCAAAGAAATAATTTGAATTATACAAGAGGATAAAAATATCATGTATTTAATTGGAAAACATGAATACAATATATATACTCTCCAAGAGAAATATTTAATTTGAATTAGGTATGGATTCCTAGTGCGTGAACTCAGTCAACTAGAAAAACACTTTCCTTACTTAGCTAGTGAGCCAATAATGTTGGAAATAATACTGAGTGGGGAGGGTGAATCAGTATTATCAGGTTCTTTTAATAAATATTCCTTATTTATACTTTGAATTATTTTTGCATGTCAGTACCATAAAATAATGAGCATGAACAAAAGAAAACAGATAGTCACACCAAAGAACACCAGATGTAAGGTGGAAACCCAATGCGGGTGAAAACCACCTGCTGCAATATATCTCTATCTTCTTTCAAATTAGAAACTTCTTTTACAAATGTTTTGTACTTGTGCAGTCCTTTACCAGTACGCAGGCTGCAACCTGCAGAGAGCTACAACTCTCTCTCATTTTCTAGTCTCTCCTGGAAGGGATCTACAACCCCCCTACTTCTTTTCTTTCAAGGACCACTTTTCATGAATTTTCAAACTGGATCCATAAACATCAAGAGATCATCAAGTACAAGTAAATCACCCAGTCAACTGCAGTAACCAGATCAACAGTAACAATAAACTAAACCCAAAACACCTTATCAACAGAAAAATTCAGCCAACAAAAGGTCTTAAGACAGATACACAGTTTTTCTTTCTCTGCTCTGCGTGCGCACGCACTTCACTTTCTGCTTCCCTGCGTATACCTGCAGAGAACGTTCTGCCACACCGCGTACCCACGCACTGTTTCTTGAATCACGCTGCGTACTGTTACAGTAGACACGTACCCATAGATACTATCACGTCGCGTACTGCTATTGTAGCCACGCACCAACAGATGCTATCGCGCCGCGTACCTACGCACCTGCGGCTTCTAAGGTGCCGCGTACTTTCCTTGTGCCTACGCAACTGAACCTCTGTCGCACTGCGTACTCATGCACTGTGCTTTCTTCTGCTCTACGTACCCACGCACTTCTCCTTCTTCTTCTCTGCGTACCCACGCACTTCTCATTCTTCTTCTCTGCGTACCCACGCACTTGCACCGTTAATCACCTGCGTACCTCTGACTAGGGCCAAAATGACAGTCCCCCAGTGTACCACCGATAGTCAGATGCTCAGATCTGATCATGCGCTCGAGAGATCACCCTTCATAGATTCGCTTTCAAATTCACTTTATATAGATCAAGCTTTTGAAAAATAACCCAATATTTCAGATCTTAAGATATTCAATTTGCAAAAGATGCCTTCGCCAAGTGATCTCCTTTGCTTTATATAAACAAGCTCATCCTAAAATCATGGATCAATACCATAGATAACCAATACAAGGGGCCCAAAAACATGGGGCTCAATAATAATAATATAAAGCAATACCACGGGCCAAAACCATAGAATCAAGAACAGTGGGCTAAATACCACGGGCCAAATATAAGAAAACCCCACATGAGCACGCTTCACTGCCTTGAAATGTGTGCACTAGGGTCCGCACCTTCTGGACTGGTAACCTGCGGGATCCAAACGCACCTCCTGTATGGGTAACCTGCGGGTCCGCACCTTTTGAACCATTCTCCTGCGTACTTCTTAATTTCCAACATTTTGAGAGCCTGATCAGTGCATTTCCACTTGAGGGTGTTTCCATCAAGTACAACATCTGTATCATAGAGCCATACCAGAATCATAATGCCAACCTCAAGATCCTCAACTTCATTCTCCCCCTTTGACATCAAGGGCAAAGGGTTATGCTCCCCCTAAGATCATGCTCCCCCTGAGTATAAACCAGATCTGCAAAGAGGAAACAGAATCCACCAAACACCATAAACAAACATGAAAGAGATAGAGACATATTGCAGCCATGTTTAGATCAGCATCCATGTTCTCCTTCTATGCTCCCATAATGCCAACAATGCAATATATGTGCTCCCCCTGAACCTGTGCCATCGATCTGCAACCAATCCATAAACTAGCAAGTGTACGCGTATACCATGTATAAACCTCGCGTACAACCAACAAATTAGATTCAACAACAAGATGATGCATCAACAATCCCAAGCTTTTTCCTGAGGTATTCAAAAGTCTCCCTGGGCAGTGGTTTGGTGAGTATATCAGCAACTTGTTCCTTAGAAGGAACATACTCCAACTTGACCTTTTGTTCAAGCACTTGTTCCCAGAGAAAATGGTACTTGATCGGTATGTGCTTGGTCTTTGAATGCATGATAGGGTTCTTTGAAATGCTGATTGCACTTGTATTATCACATAGGATGGAGATAGGTGGTGTACAAGTGATTTGAAAATCCTGCAGGGTCTGCATCATCCAAAGAAGTTGAGTGCAACAAGATGCAGCAGCAACATATTCTGCTTCAGCTGTAGACAAGGCAGTCGAACTCTGTTTCTTGCTGAAGCAAGATACTAATCTGGAACCCATAAATAATGCACCACCACTTGTGCTCTTCCTGTCATCCATGCTTCCGGCCCAATCTGCATCTGTATAAGTATGAAGTGTGAGATCTATATCTCTAGGATACCATAAGCCATAATTTTGAGTTCCTTGAAGATATTTGAAAATTCTCTTTACTTTCTGAAGATGAGTTTCCTTTGGATTTGCCTGAAATCTTCCAACTATTCCTACTGCATGCATGATGTCTGGTCTGGTACCTGTCAAATAAAGTAGACTTCCAATCATAGATCTGTAGGTTGGTTGATGCACTGCTGTTGATTCGTCATTTGCACTGAGGTTGCATCCTGTTACCATGGGTGTACATACAGGTTTTGCATCTTCCATGCCATATTTCTTCAAAATCTGCTTGAGATACTTGGTTTGAGACAAGAAGATCCCTCCTTCATTTTGTTGGATTTGCAAACCAAGAAAGTATGTCAGTTCTCCAAGCAAGGACATTTCGAATTATTTCTGCATCACCAAGGCAAAGCTTTGACTCATAGCTTCTTCATTGCTACCAAAAATAATGTCATCTACATACACAACAAGTATTAGCAATTTATCATTTTCAACTTTTATATAAAGATTGCTATCCGCTGATCCTTTTGAAAAACCTTGTTGATGAAGATATTTGTCCAAACGATAGTACCAAGCCCTTGGAGCTTGTTTGAGACCATAAAGAGCCTTTTTCAATCTGCATACAAGATTTGGATCATTTCCAAGAATGAAACCATCTGGCTGCTTAATGTATACTTCTTCTTCTAAGTCTCCATTCAGAAAGGCTGATTTCACGTCCATTTGAAATATTTTGAACTTTTGAAAGCTTGAGAGAGCAAGGAACATTCGAATGGTCTCAATTCTTGCAACCGGAGCAAAGGTTTCTTCAAAATCTATTCCTCCTTGATGCGCATATCCTGTACAAACAAGTCTGGCCTTGTTTCTAATTACTTCTCCATTTTCATTCAATTTATTTTTGAAGACCCATTTTGTCCCTATAACATTTTTATCCTTTGGTCTAGGAACCAACTCCCAAGTGTTGTTCTTTTCGATCTGCTCAAGTTCTTCATCCATTGCTTTCACCCAACATTCATCCTTGCATGCCTCTTTCACATTTTGCGGTTCAGTGGAAGAGAGTAGTGCCAAATAGCTTGAAGCTTCTACAACTGTTCTTCTTGTTTGTACACCTGCTTCTTTTTGCCCCAAAATCTGAGATTCTGGATGATTCTTCTGAACATATCTGGATGGAGTCTTCTCTTCTATCCTTATCTGCTCTTCTGGTTCTTCTTGAGGTTCTTCTTCTTCTTCATCATTCTGTCTTTGAGGGTAGTCTTTATTTTCTTCGATATCTTCATGATTTACTTGCCTAGGAATGTATCCCTTCTCATCAACCACTACATCAATGTTGTCAACAATTCTTCCAAGTATTTTATTGTAGCACTTGTATGCTTTGCTGTGTAGAGAGTAACCAAGAAGAATGCCTTCATCTGCTCTAGGTTCAAGTTTGCCAAGTTGCTCATCAGTATTCTTAATATAGCACTTGCTCCCAAAGATTTTGAAGTGCTTTACTGAAGGAGTCTCACCATACCATAGCTCATGAGGAGTTTGAGTGTTGTTCACTCGGACATTCGTTTTGTTGAGAATAAAAACCGTAGCATATGCAGCTTCACCCCAGAAAGTTGCGGGAGTTCCAAATTCATCAAGCATAGCATGAGCCATTTTTTGGACTGTTTTGTTCATTCTTTCTACTACTCCGTTTTGCTGAGGAGTTCTAGCTGTAGAGAATTCCCTTCTTATCCCATGTTCTTCACAAAAATAAAAAAATTCATTTGAGGTAAACTCTCCACCTCTGTCGGACCTGAGGCACTTAATTTTGTAACCTGGATTCATTTCAACCAAGGCTTTGAAGGATTGGAATTTTTCGAACGCTTCGTCCTTGTGCTTCATAAGTCCTAACCAAACCATCCTGGAGAAATCTTCAATGAATAATATAAAGTATTCTTCTCCTCGAGGTGACCTTGTCCTAAATGGACCAAATACATCTGTATGGACTAACTCAAGAGGCCTGCTGGCTGATCCTTCCTTCTCAGGGAAGTTAGTTCTGGTTTGCTTCCCAAACTGACATGATTTGCATATGGTGTTGTCTGGAATTTTGATGTCTGGAAGACCACGAACTGCCTGGTAATTGCATGCTTTCCTTATTTGTGAAAAATTTAGATGCCCCAACCTCTAGTGCCATAACTAGTGTTCATCATTTTTTCTCAAATAACATTGTTGTTCTCCTTCTTCAAATATGTATAGATTATTTGGAGTTATTCTGCCTTTAAGAACTATTCTTCCTGTATCAAGATCACGAACAATACACCCATCTGATCGAAATACTACCTCGGTTCCATTATCGCACATCTGACTGACACGCAATAGATTATGCTTCAAGCCATCAACATACAAAACATTTTTGGATTTGACCTTTTCTTTCAACTGAGCAATGCCTTTTCCTTTTATGGCTGTAGGGGTATCATTTCCAAAAGAAACTTTCTTCCCCTTTTCTAAAGCAGTATATGATTCAAGTTTTTCTTTATCACCTGTCATATGCTTCGAACATCCATTGTCGATGTACCATATATTTTCTTGTCCCTCTGCATAAAATGCTATCCCACATATTTCTGTTTGAGGTTCCTTTATTCTCCATGTTTTAGTGCTTAAGGCTTGTTCCTTTTTCTGCTGAAACCTGCTCCTACATTCAGAATCTTCATGACCAAAGTTATTGCAAATAGAACATTCAACTTCATTTTCAAGAGCCGAAAAATTGTTATAGGTCCTTTTTGCAATCCCAGTCATACTTCTTTGTTTTTGAGCTTCTCTAGTCATGATTGTTTTATATGCAACACATTGAGCTGATTTGTGACCAAAGTTATGACAAGAGAAACAATGTCCATTGAAGAAACTTCTGCGGTTATCAAATCTACCAGCCACAGGATTGTAATTTCTATTGACATCCATTCTTGAAGCAAATTGAGAAGATTTTACCTGTGGCAGGTTGTAGCTTTTGTTCACCCTTAAGACGGATTTCCCCTGGTTCAATTGATAGTCTTTGTTTGCTCTTAATGTAATTCGTCCCTGCTTTACCTGGTGATCTCCATTGAGCTTTTGCTCATTCCTTCTTGCTGCATCAAGATAACTCTTTGAGGTGAATGCTTGAGAGGTTTCTCCATTATACCCCAGACCTATCTTGTTTAGAGGAGAATGTTGTACATTGATGATCTCATCCAGAGTTTCGGATCCTTTGACAAACTTAAGATTAATAGCCTTTGTTTTCTCAATCTCTTTTCTAAGACCAACAATTTCTCCTTCTAAATTTTCAAGATATTTTTCCTTTTCATCAATTTGAAATTGTAGAGTATCAATGATCATATTCTTTTCTTCTATACATGTCTTGAGTCTAGAAATTTCTTCATAAAAACTATCCACATCATAGCATCCATGTAATCATCATCCTCAAATGCCATCAAAAGTTTATAGTCATTACCTCGTTCATCTTCATCACTATTTGATAGACCGTCACTATCTTCATGAGTGTAGTAGCTCTTCTTATTTGCATTCTGTTTCTTGTTCCATCTAATAGGTTCCTTTCCCTTGTCAATCTTATCCTTATGAGGACATTTGGCAGCATAGTGACCTACTCTTCCACAAGCAAAGCATTTGAAGGGCAACTTACCTCTGAACCGTCCAGTACCCTGTTGAAGATTTCTGACAAAATTTGATTCTTCTTCTT
>APFE031497989.1:47410-78153 GCA_000404065.3 Pinus taeda
TCATTATACATCTTGAGATTTTCATACTGAATCCTGAGGGTTTGAAGTTTTGCACGTTTTACCTGATCATCTCCTTCATAGCTCAGGACTATCTTGTCCCATATTTCTTTTGCGGATTTATACTGCATAACTTTCACAAATTCTAATTGAGATAGGCATCCTAGAAGAGTATTGACTACCTTTGCATTTGTTTCATATTTCTTTTTCTCTGCTGGATCTATAGGAGTAGTTGATGGAAAAGTATACCCTGTTTCTATGATGTCCCAAACTTCAGTACCCAAAGATTGAAGATAGGCAGTAACTCTTACCTTCCAATATACGAAGTTTTTCCAATCAAAAGTTGCTGGCCTGATCAATGCTTCCCTCTCATAGTTGCTCATGATGATGGATCTTCCTTTAAGCGATCAAGCTCCTTCAGAAGGACCTGCTATGATACCAATTGTTGGAAATAATATTGAGAGGGGGGGTGAATCAGTATTATCAGGTTCTTTTAATAAATCTTCCTTATTTATACCTTGAATTATTTTTGCATGTCAGTACCATAAAATAATGAGCATGAACAAAAGAAAACAGATAGTCACACCAAAGAACACCAGATGTAAGGTGGAAACACAATGTGGGTGAAAACCACCTGCTGCAATATGTCTTTATCTTCTTTCAAATTAGAAACTTCTTTTACAAATGTTTTGTAGTGGTGCAGTCCTTTACCAGTAAGCAGGCTGCAACCTGCAGAGAGCTACAACTCTCTCTCGTTTTCCAGTCTCTCCTGGAAGGGAGCTACAACTGCCCTACTTCTTTTCTTTCAAGGACCACTTTTCATGAATTTTCAAACTAGATCCATAAACATCAAGAGATCATTAAGTACAAGTAAATCACCCAGTCAACTGCAGTAACCAGATCAACAGTAACAGTAAACTAAACCCAGAACACCTTATCAACAGAAAAATTCAGCCAACAAAAGGTCTTAAGACAGATACGCAGTTTTTCTTTCTCTGGTCTGCGTGCGCACGCACTTCACTTTCTTCTTCCCTGCGTATACCCACAGAGAACCTTCTGCCGCACCGCGTACCCACGCACTATTTCTTAAATCACGCTGCGTACTGTTACAACAGACACACACCCAAAGATACTATCGTGCCGTGTACTGCTACTGTAGCCACGCACCAACAGATGCTATCGCGCCACATACCTATGCACCTGCGACTTCTAAGGCGCCGCGTACTTTCCTTGTGCCTACGCAACTGAACCTCTATTGCACTGCGTACTCATGCACTGTGCCTTCTTCTGCTCTGCGTACCCACACACTTCTCCTTCTTCTTCTTTTCGTACCCACGCACTTCTCCTTCTTCTTCTCTGCGTACCCACGCACTTGCACCGTTAATCACCTGCATACCTTTGACTAGGGCCGAAATGACAGTCCCCAGTGTACCACCGATAGTCATATGCTCAGATCTGATCATGCGCTCGAGAGATCACCCTTCATAGATTCACTTTCAAATTCACTTTATATAGATCAATCTTTTGAAAAATAACCCAATATTTCAGATCTTAAGATATTCAATTTGCAAAAGATGCCTTGGCCAAGTGATCTCCTTTGCTTTATATAGACAAGCTCATCCTAAAATCATGGATCAATACCATAGATAACCAATACAAGGGGCCCAAAAACATGGGGCTCAATAATAATAATATAAAGCAATACCACGGGCCAAAACCATAGAATCAAGAACGGCGGGCTAAATACCACTGGCCAAATATAAGAAAACCCCACATGAGCATGCTTCACTGCCTTGAAATGTGTGCACGGGGTCCGCACCTTCTGGACTGGTAACCTGTGGGTCCGAATGCACCTCCTGTATGGGTAACCTGCGGGTCCGTACCTTTTGAACCATTCTCCTGCGTACTTCTTAATTTCCAACAATTTTAGAGCCTGATCAGTGCATTTCCACTTGAGGGTGTTGCCATCAAGTACAACATCTGTATCATAGAGCCATACCAAAATCATAATGCCAACAAATAATAGACTAGGAGATTATATTATGAAAATATATAATGATAGATTTAATTATAAGTGAGTGAAGTTAGAATTCAGTTATATGATGCAGGAGCATGAGGCTTGAAGACACAAGGCTTCAAATTTTATTCCAAATATACAAAAAAAGTTTACAAGCAAAGGGGTGGGATCCTTTAGCTGTCACTTTACAAAGCTTTCTAGATAGGATTTGAGCTAGAATTTAGGGACTTGGATTATCTTGTAATTAATTCAAGTAGTTAGGCTTAGTTGAGGTTCTCGAGGAGAATATCATGCAGATTAGATAGAATTAGGTGGTTTTGATCCATTGATTTAGGATTTGGTTGTTGTATGTAATGGTATTTATGTAAGCTTTGAATTAGTATAATGGGATTTGGCTATGGAGGATTGGACTGTAAAATTTGAATTCTCTCTGTGTCTCTGTGTATTCTACACATGAATGGTCAATCCTGTAGGTTTTAAATTTCCTTTGAAATAATTCTGAATACTGTTGATTTCCAGTTTGGACTCTTTAGAACTAGATTCCATATAATATTTTGTTATCACATTTAAATATTCACTCACTGTGTATTAAATAGTATGGATATGTTTTAAGAAATATAACTTACAAACAGGCTAAACTTCACAGAAGTGAAAATTCTTGGCAGAATGAAGAAAACCCTGACAAAATTCGTGAGAACCCTAAGAGAAGATCTGAACCGTCCGATCGATAGGCAATAGACCTAATGGTGATTGCGTGCTAACAAGTGCGGATGTTAATACCAAAAACAAATGCGATGAATTATAAAACCGAGTTAATAGATCAATTAATCGTGACCGTCCGCCTGAAGGAGTAAGATCCGACGATGATCGCGTCGAAAAATGCACAAGAGCTAATATAAATTTCAGACACGATATTTTATCGATTGTGGTTTAATCTAGTTGAATTCTAGGTTGATCAGAACCATTCATTAAGAAGGGACGAGATTAGACAGATATTGCTCCAGAATATGCACATGGGTTAACTTAAATTTCGAACTCGAGAAGGCTATGAACTGCAGTTGTATTTCCTTTTAGTTCCGTGGGAAAGGTGAAGGTTTGCCATATTTCGGGTAAATTTAACAATTCTGTTATTTTAGCAGAATAGATAAAACTGGAGGTTGATGACTGATTCTCCAAAGGAAACCTGAGAAGAAGTTCCACCTGAGCTTGAGGAGATCGTTTATGGTTTTGAACGATTATCCTTAACACCTGCAACCAACCCACCATTAGTGGTATCAGAGTAGCTTATTGACACTGAGAAGGATCTCAAAGATCAGAAAAAGAAATCCAACATGGCTTTTAGAGTTGAAGGAAGACATGGTAGTGGTTGAAGAAGAGGAAGACCAGTTGCAAATGCTGAAGTGTTGGAAGCTATGCAACAGATGCAAGCTAGATTAGAAGCAGTGGAAATGGGAAATCAAGGAGATGCAGGTGTTGGAGATGTCAGTTAGCTTGAAGTTGAAGTTGCAGAAGAAGAGGAACCTGGAAAAGTTACTCCTAAAATGAGATTCTTTAAATCAGTGATGGGATCCACATCTAAACCCAGACTTGAGGGTACAATTTATACAGGAGGTTTAAACCCTGAGGAGTTGATAGACTGGATTAATGACATGGATAAATTCTTTGATTATGAAGAAATGAAAGAAGGAAAGAGAGTGAAATTTGTTGTCACAAAATTGAAAGGACATGCAACACTTTGGTGGGATGGAATGCAGGCCGAAAGAAAAATACTTACTAAGCAACCAATTAAAAATTGGAATAGGATGGTGGCAAAGTTGAGAGGTAAGTTTTTTCCAAGTGATTATCAACTTTCATTATATAGACAGATGCAAAATCTTAGATAGAGGTCTTTGAAAATGAAAGAATACACAGAGGAATTTTACAAAGTGAGCATAAGAGATGGAAAAATTCAAGATACAGATGAGAAGGTTGCAAGATACATAAATGGTCTCATAATGGAGATCCAAGATGAGATAAGTGTGTTGTTCCCTAAAACAGTAGAAGAGGCTTATCAGATGGTATTGAAGGTTGAAGAAAAACTCATGAGAAAGCAATCTTCTAGAAGTAGAGGTACTTTCCGAGGAAGAGGAAGTCAAGGTGGTAGAGGAAGATCTACATCACCTAGAGATGGTGCTAGTAGCAACTCAAATCAGCATACACCCACAAAAGGTGATGCAAGTGGAAAAAGGAGTTTTTTCAGAGGAAGAGGAGGCAAAGGAAAAAATTAAATGTTACAAATGTAACAAGCTGGGACACAGAGCCTATGAGTGCCCAGAAAACATAGGAACAAATCAGAGAAATGTAATTGTTGCTCAGACTGAAGAGGAAGCAACAAAGGTGATAGTAGAAGAAAATGTACCAAAGAAAGGGGAATCTTTGGTAGTTAACAAAGTTTTGTTAAAGCCAACAAAGGAAGTTGTGAACCAACACAGAGAAAGACTTTGTTCAGGACTGTGTGCAAGGTTCAAGGAAAATGCTATCAAATGATAATTGATAGTGGTAGCACTGATAATTTGGTCTCTACAGAAGTGGTGGAGAAGTTGAAATTAAAGACAAAGAAACATCCAACACCTTACAAGGTGTCATGGCTTCAAAAAGGACATCCATTGTTAGTGAATGAACAATGTGAAGTGGAGTTGCAGTTTGGTAGATACAAAGACAAAATTCTGTGTGATGTGATGCTTATGGATGTGTGTCACATATTGTTGGGAAGACCTTGGCAGTATGATAGAGGAGATATGCATGATGGGAAAAAGAAAACATATAAATTTTGTAAAGATGGTATTAATCATACATTGCTGCCTATGGAAGAAGAGGATGCATTAAGAAAATCTGATCCAAAGGCTCTATTGCTGAGTGGAAAAGAATACTTGCAGTAGATTGAAGAGAATGAGGTAAATTTTGCATTGATTTGCAAGCCCAAGGTAATAATTACTTCCACTATTTCTGATTTTCCAATTGAAATTCAAGAGATCCCGGAGAATTATTGTGATATCATTGTAGATGATTTTCCTAATGAGTTACCACCCATTAGAAAAATCAGTCATCATATAGATTTGATTCCAGGGGCAAATTTTCCAAATAAAGCAGCTTATAGGATGACTCCCACAGAAAATGAAGAAATCAGAAAATAGGTTTAGGAACTGTTAGATAATGGAATTATTAGAGAGAGTTTGAGTCCTTGTGCAGTGCCAACAATGTTGAGTCCAAAGAAAGATGGAGGCCGGAGAATGTGCATTGATTCAAGAGCAATCAACAAAATAATAATCAAGTACATATTTCCTTTACCTAGAATTGAAAATTTGATGGATTGTTTAAGTGGAGCAAGATATTTTACAAAGCTGGATTTAAAAAGTGGGTATCATCAAATAAGGATTAGAGAAGGTGATGAATGGAAAATTGCTTTTAAAACAAATGAAGGACTGTATGAATGGATGGTAATGCCTTTTGGGTTATCAAATGATCCTAGTACATTTATGAGGCTTATGAATGAAGTGCTGAAAGAATTTATTGGTAAATTTGTAATAGCATATCTGGATGATATATTAGTTTACCGCGGATCTAAAGAGGAACATATGAGACATCTGAGTTATGTCTTATAGAAACTGCAATAAGAAAAGTTATTGCTAAATTTAAAGAAATGTTCATTCATGAAGGAAGAGTTGGTATATTTGGGCTTTGTTGTTTCTACCGATGGATTAAAGATGGATCCAGAGAAGATAAAGGAAATCACAGAGTGACCTTCACCAAAAAGTGTTTTTGAGGTAAGAAGTTTTCATGGTCTTGCTAGTTTTTATAGAAAATTCATAAGGAATTTTAGTAAGATCAATGCTTCTATTATTGACACTACAAAGAAGGATAAACAACCATTTAAATGGATTGTTTAAGCAGAAAATAACTTTCAGTTGTTGAAAAGGAAGATCACTGAGAAACCTATTTTAATTTTGCCTGATTTTAATAAACCTTTTCAAGTGAAATGTAATGCTAGTGGAGAAGTTATTGGTGGTGTTTAAGTCAGGAGGACAAACCTGTAGCTTATTTCAGTGAAAAACTGAATGAATCAAAGAAGAAATATTCTTCTTATGATAAGCAATTTTATGCAGTTGTACAATCATTGAAAAATTAGAGACATTACTTGATGTCTAAGGAGTTTATACTTTATTCAGGCAATCATGCATTATAGTACATTATGGAACAACCAAAGCTTAGTCAGAAACATGCAAAATGGGTAGAATATCTTCAAAGTTTTAATTTTGTATTGAAGCATATAAATGGCCAATCAAACAAAGAAACAGATGCCTTAAGAAGAAAAAGTATCCTAGTTAAGGAAAGTTAAATTAAAGTGTTGGGTTTTGATTTTCTTAAGGAATTATATGACAAAGATATAGATTTTAAAGAGGCATTTGAAGCTTGTAAAAATCCTGTTTTGTTAGATAGAAGTAAGCGGTTGGATTTTTTCTTGCAAGAAGGATTGTTGTTTAAAAGAAATCAACTATGCATACCAAATTTTTCTATGAGAGAAAATTTAATCAAGGAGAAACATAGTGGTGGACTTGGAGGACATTTTGGTGCAGACAAGACTTATGAGCAGTTGAACCGGTTTTATTTATGGCCGAAGATAAGATTTGAAGTGGAAAAGTATGTGAGAAATTGTAAAGTCTGTCAGTATGCAAAGGGAAGGAGCCAAAACAAAGGTTTTTATATTCCATTACCTATTCCAGATAGACCTTGGGATATGGTAAGTATGGATTTTGTTTTGGGTTTACCAAAAACTCAAAGGGGAAATGATTCAATTTATGTTGTGGTTGACAAAATTTCTAAAATGGCACATTTTATTCCATGTTATAAAACTAGTGATGCTAGTCACGTTGCTAATCTATTTTTTAAGGAGATTGTATGATTGCATGGGTTACCTAAGAGCATTGTTTTAGACAAGGACACCAGATTTGTTGGTCATTTCTAGAGGACCTTGTGGAAGAAACTTTGTACTAAACTGAGTTTCAGTTCAAATTATCATCCTCAGACTGATGGACAGAATGAAGTTGTAAACAAAAGCTTAGGTAATCTTCTGAGAAGTCTTATAGGTGAACATCCAAAACAGTGCGATCAAATTTTAGCACAGGCTAAATATGCTTATAATGTTTCTCCTAACAAGAGTACAGGGTAGAGTCCTTTCCATGTAATTTATGGAATGCACCCAAGAGGAGTGTCTGAATTAAGAGACTTGGGAAAAGCTAAAATGAGAAGTGCTAAAGGAGAAGATTTTTCTTCAGAGATTCAAGCAATACATGAGTAGGTAAAACAACAGTTATAGGATAGCAACATAAATTACAAGAGCAGAGTATATTTGAAGAAGAGAGAAGTTAATTTTGAGGTTGGAGATTTGGTTTTAGCATGTCTGAGGAAGGAAAGATCTCTAAAAAGGGAGAATAACAAGTTAAAATTTAAGAAAATTGGACCATGACGGGTCTTGAGGAAAATCTCTACAAATGCATATGAAATTGAATTACCCCCTGATATTGGAATATCTCCAATTTTCAATGTTTCTGATTTGTACAAGTATGAAAGTGGAAATGCAGAGGATACAACAAAATATAAGGAAGAACACGAGGTTGATTGGGTAAAACAATTACCAACAACAAAGGCATTGCAACTAGAACATATTTTAGACAAGAGAGTGTTTAAAAAGACAAGGGGACAAGAGTATTTTAAGTATTTGGTCAAGTGGAAAGATCAACCAATTGTTGATGCTACCTGGATGACAGATGCCATGATACAGAAGTTGGGCAGTTCTGTAGAAGAGCTCATGGACAGGAGCCCATGAAGAATTTTGTCCTCAGGAGTCTGATGCAGGAGCATGAGGCTTGAAGACAAAAGGCTTCGAATTTTATTCCAAATATACAAAAAAAAAATTACAAGCAAAGGAGTGGGATCCTTTAGCTGTCACTTTACAAAGCTTTCTAGATAGGGTTTGAGCTAGAATTTAGGGATTTGGATTATCTTGTAATTAATTCAAGTATTTAGGCTTAGTTGAGATTCTCGAGGAGAATATCATGCAAATTAGATGGAATTAGGTAGTTTTGATCCATTGATTTAGGATCTGGTTGTTGTATGTAATGGTATTTATGTAAGTTTTGAATTAGTGTAATGGGATTTGGCTGTGGAGGATTGGACTATAAAATTTGAAGTCTCTTTGTGTCTCTGTGTATTCTACGCATGAGTGGTCAATCCCGAAGGTTTTACATTTCCTTCGAAATAATTTTGAATACTGTTGATTTCTAGTGTGGACTCTTTAGAACTAGATTCTGTATAATATTGTGCTATCGTGTTTAAATCTTCTCTCATTGTTTATTAAATACTCTAGATATGTTTTAAGAAATATAACTTACAGACAAGCTAAACTTGGCGGAAGTGCAAATTCTTTGCAGTTCGAAGAAAACCCTGACAAAATTCGTGAGAACCCCCGAAGAAGATCTGAACTATTTGATTGATAGGCAACAAATTTAACTATGATCGCATGCTAACAAGCATGGATGTTAATTCAAAAAATGGATGTGATAAATTTTAAAATTGATTTAATATCTCAGTTAATCGTGACCGTCTTCTTGAAGGAGTCAGATCTGACGGTGATCACATCGAAAAATGCATGGGAGTTAATATAAATTTGGGACACGATATTTTATCGACTGTGGTTTAATCCAATTGAATTTTGGATTGATCACAAACATTCATTAAGAAGGGACAAGATCCGATGGATATCGCTCCGGAATATGCACATGGGTTAACTTAAATTTCAGACCTGAGAAGGCTATGAACTGTAGTTGTATTTCCTTTCGGTTTCATGGGAAAGGTGAAGGTTTTCCATATTTCAGGTAAATTTAACAGTTTTGTAGTTTTAGCAAAATAGATAAAACTGGAGGTTGATGACTGATTCTCCAAAGGAAACCTGAGAAGAAGTTCCACCCGAGCTTGAGGAGATCGTTTCTGGTTTTGAACGATTATCCTTAACACCTGCAACCAGCCCACCATTATAACTGATGTCATAAAACTTCCATTCAATAAATACCCAATAAAACTTAAAAAATATAAGTGAATTTCAACTAACAGGTGGTAGGTGAAAAAAATTAGGTGGAAACTGCTAAATTTAAGAAAAAAAGTGCATAATAACTCTAGGAAGGCCTACATATGAGTTAGTATGAATTAATGGTGTGAAATAATCCATGTTATCATCTAGTTAGATTCTATTGAACACCATATATCATCCTAGGTGGCACCACTACTAAAAATAGACTTACTAGGATAGAAAATGCCAAAAATAGGAGATGATCCCAAATGGTAGGGAATGTATAGTAGTGAAATAAAACTGATCGTATGTAACCTTAATAATGTATGGAAGAGGGCCAAATGATATCCATAGTATATGTTATAATAAGGTTCGAATGAATTTTTTATTGTAATCTACCCCAACAAATACAACAACAATTACATAGTGCTCATGGACAATAACTGCAACCTAGCCACAATAAAAATTGTGGTTTCCAACAAATCAAACACCTCCAAGAACTAACCAAATACCTTCTCAATTGTTATATCTCTAAATTGTTGGATTCACACTTATATTGAGAGTGGAGGTGAATAATTAAAAGACAATTTTTGCGTATTTAATCTTTCAAGAACCATAAGAAAATAATCTCATAAGCAGTTCATGAAACACAATATATACATGGAAACCAATTCTAGAGAAAACCACACTAATTTTATATAATAGTGTTTTATACGAACCAACCTACCATTATGACCAACCTACGAGAGTTACTAGTGTCCTCAAGTTCACAAATTTTTAGGCACCAACCTATGGGAGACACCAATCTCCTTAGATTTACAACTTTGTAAGCACTAACTTGTTGAATTTTGTAGCTATAGCTAGTCTTCCTAGTTAATATTTTATCCCTCCAAATATATATAATAATAAATGCAAGACATATTCTTCATGTCAACTTCAAAAAGATGGAATTTTGATTTTTCAAATATTGAATTTAACTCCAAAATGTAAATTCAACCATCTAAGAAGGATAGGTTGACCTACCCCTATAGACACACTACTTGAGTTCATTCAATCTATATATATATTTATAAAAGTGGATCACTATTGAGAGGGGTGGTGAATAAATAGTGATAAGCCTTCTACAATTTTAATTTATTTTTTTTCAGTTTACTAAATATCAACACACATCCACAACATCAGTAAAACTAAATATTAAAGTAGTATAAGCTCAAGACACGAAAAACATGAAATACACCAAAACATTTGCACAGTGAGACATAATATATTTCAAGTGGAAACCCTGAAGGGACAAAAGCCACCCTATTGTTGTTGTGTTGCTTTGAATCTTCTACTAATAACAATTATTCACATACAAAGTTTAGTTGGCCACTACTAGCAAGGAGCCACTACTCTTATAACAATTTAGTTGTCATCAAACACTACCCCTAAAATTATTTAGTTGGCCATTGTTAGAAACCAATAAAATACTGAGAGGGGGCCTGAATCAGTATTGTAGGAATTTTAAAATTTTCTTTTACTTATGTAATGATATTAAGGTACCATAAATAACTCAAAAATTTCATTCATATGAGCATGACATGAAATAATAATAGTAACACAAGGAACACACACATTATTCAAACTACTCTTCAATTTCTTCACAAGGCAAGTTGCAAGTTGCAATTACAAATTTTTCTGGCTACAACAAACAAGAAGCTAAAACTCCCTGATTTATCGGCTACAACCCCAAATATTTACCAGCACATACTGGAAGGAGCTACAACCCCTAATTTTCAAGCTATGACTTACTTGACTTCAATGATTGATTTTTCATCCATTTTCAAATTAGAATCATGAATGACATCTCAAAAATAAATTAATTTTTCCCCTCATGCACTCACCAAAACATCTTCATCAATCTTTAATTATTGATAAATCCACCATTAGACACTAGCACACGAATGCCTCACTTCACCTCAAATTATTGCACATAGTTTTTTTTTAATTCCTCAATCCATTATGCTTATAAAAAAATTGGATTGTTATTTAGGGCATGAGATTTTAGTTACCTTCACTTTGAATCTTTGCACGAGTCTTTGATTTTTTCCTTTGTTCTATTCATTTCAGTCTTTTGACTATGCACTTCAGTTTATCATTCACTTCGCTACTATTATGGGCTAAATATCTGAGTTAAAATGGTGATTTTTTTATTCTAACACTTTACATGTTTTAGTTTGGCTTTTAATTCTAGTTTCAACTTTGGTCGACTATTGTTTTTGGCCAAATTGCCAAATTTCCCACTAAAACTCATCCATGCCATTGATGACTACCTATAGCCCCTTTTCACTTAATCTCTTTGGCCCTTTCTACCATCAAACCAAGCACTATGACCTTTCTTGTAGTCCATGAGTCCTAAATATGTTACCTCCATGCCTTTTTTTCTTTAATCATGTGCTCTCGGTTTTCACTTCCACATTGAACCCTGTATTGGTGCTTTGTATTAGCCCTTGGTTCCTTTATCCTAACACTTCTAGATTTTTCCTTTAAAACGCATCTGGGAATATGCAATAGGGATGAGCTATTTTGATGGTGTTTACCTCTTCGCTTCTTATTGGTCATTGGTTACCTGGCTGGATTATCGACATGTCCTGGCTCTAATGCCCTGACCCTTTCCTTTGTGCACCTTAATCTCCTTCCGAGGCCATGTGAACATCATGAAATGTTTCATGGGGCCACCTGTTGCAACCATGGACCAATCACAATGTTGTTTGGGCAAGCTAGCTCTGATGACTACCACGTGCGCTTGACACATATTTAGCCCGATGCTTCCCTTTTGTGCTTCTCAACCACCTTCCAAGGTCATGCTAGCAGGATGATGTCACGTTGTCATTATTAGGGACACCTAGCACCTCAGGAGTGGTGACATGTCATTTGAAAATGGCCCATTAAATTACCTAAAAACTCCAAAAACACTTGCCACATGTCCACCATACCGTATTGTCCTCGTGTCAGTGATGACATCATTTGTGACCACTCATGTGTTACCACGTAGCCTACCTATTTCATCACGTTGCTTAACTTATGTGCACTCTTTTATCCTCTGGGGTTAACCTAGCAGGATGATTTATCATGTGCTCCACCGTCTGGAAAATAATATGATCCCATGTGTCCTCTTGTTAGTGGAAAGCGAAAGGGTCCCAAGGCTTTTTTTTTATTGCTTTCTTCATTAAATTATTTTAATAAAGCACTGACTTTAAGCATGCTATGCCTCTTCTCACGCCACATTGCCCAAGCCTTATCCTTTGTGCAACCTTTGTAATCCTTTTGGGCTTAGCTATAGGTGGGTACCCCCCACTTTAAGTCTCAACCAATAACAATGCTTTCGTTGCGATATTGTCAGGCCACCTCCACCAGGATGACATCATCTTGTTAGTTCCCTTAGGAACTCCTTAAGGTTTTTCTACAGTACACCTATCGAGCTATCTCCGTTGTGCTAAGATGTTATGTAGGCTCCGCCTTGGACTAATCAACATGCTCCCCACTGCTTCATCGTCCCCTCCATGTCTACCCAACACTCTGGATAAATACTCCACCAAATAATTTGTTGTATTTGGTTGTGCACCAAACTTAACTATGCACTAAAAGGTTCTTCAACCACTTTGGGGTTGCTATCTTTGACTAGCTCTAACTTTTGATCTAGGAGGCCATTTCTAGACTTCTACATACCAGTGGAAATTTCTTTCAGAGCTTTATTCATCTAAGTGGTTTTTATTCGCATTTGATGTGATTTTCTATACAAGAAATAGATCTAAAGTCTTCGCACCATTACCAATTGCCTCACCAATATGCTAGGAAACATTTGAGCCTTGCAACACATTTGCTCTGCCATCAATGACAAAAAATTTCCAACAATCTCCCACTTTGGCATTGATGGAAACACCATAATCAAACAAAAAATCCTCATGAAGACATACTAACTATGATTTTCTCAAATTTGTCCTTTGGATGCATATCTCTCCTTTGAATGTTTCTCCCCCTGAGATTCATTTCTCTAAGATTGACTTCTCCAAGACTCTTATTTTTTTTTATTATCACAAAGTCATCCCCCCTTTGAAATCAATGTCAAGAGACTAACAAACTCCCCCTATAACTTTACCCCCCCTGTTTTCAATCTTCCTTGATCTTGTTTATCTTGTGGACTTGGCAGCTTCATCTTGATATGTTGAAGGTATACCAACTCCCTTTCTTCCCCTTGAAGGAAGAGCTAGTGGAGGGAGGAAATAGAAACAACTCCTAATATTTTCCTCAAGTACTCAAACTTCTCTCTTGGGAGAGGTTTGGTGAAAATATTAGCAACAAGTTCATTTAAAGAAACATATTCTAGCTTCACAATCTGATTGGAAACTTTCTCTCTTAGGAAAATGTACTTAATTGGACTATTATTTATCTTGGAGTGGAAAACAAGATTCTTTGACATGTTGAAGGCACTTGTGTTGTCACAAATAATGGGTATAGGTTTCTTATAAAATTCTTGTACATCTTGCAAGGTAGGCTTCATCAAAAATAGTTGAGTGCAGCAAGAAGCTGATGTAATATATTCTTCTTCAACTATAGATAAAGACATAGAATCTTGATTCTTACTTAGCCATGAAACAAGACACTCTCTAAGAAAAAATGCACCACCACTAGTGCTCTTCTGATCACCTACACCACCCGCCTAATCAACATCAGTATAAACAATTAGTGAAAAAACTTTACCTCTTGGGTACCACAGTCCATAGCCTATTATGGCCCCGAGATATCTAAGAATCCTCTTGGATGCTAGTAGATGGCTCTACCTGGGGGCTTCTTTAAATATTCCAAAAATACCAACAACTTGCATAATGTATGGTTTTGAAGTTGTTAAATACAATATATTGATAATGATAATCTGGTCCACTTTTGGTGATTCATCAGTTTTTCTAAGTTTGCACCTGTAACCATTGGTGTCTTACTAAAGAGAATTCATCCATGCCAAACTTCTTCAACACTTGAGATATTTTATTTTCGCAATGAATATCCCTTTGGGAGTGTTCACAATATGAAATCCAAGGAAATAAGAAATCTCTCCAAGCATAGACATCTTGAATTCTACCTTCATATATGTTGCAAACTGGCATGTTAACAAATCAAAATCACTAGAAAAAAATAATATCATCAACATAAACAACAACCAATATAAGTTTTCCATCCTTTGATTTGTGTTAGTGTGAAATTTCTTGGAAGGTGTACCATAAACACTTCACTTAAGTCACTAGGTGACACATGGCCCTAACAATAATTTGTGGCCACCTATGCTTCAGATTTGTAATAAAATGTGGAAAAACCTCCAACAACAATAACATATACAATCCAAAGTAGCAAGCAACAATATATATATATCCAATGCAATAACCCAAATGGAAAGACTTTAAAATGAATAAATCTTTTAAAAGATAACACCTAGTGAAGGAGATCTACAAAAGGGTCTGCAAATCCCCCTCCTGGGACGGGTCCTTTGATGTCACTGATGCTTTAGCAATCAATTCTCTCTCTCAATATATGAAAAACCCATAACAATGTGGAGAAATCAAATGGGAGCTCAAAAGAAAAGAGACGATAATCAAGAATGAATGGAAAACCCTCCTATTTATAACAAAGTATTGAGTTAATCACAAAAATGGAGAATAATAAAATAATATTGACCAAATCAAGATCTAACCATTAGGAATACTTTATTATATTTTTTGGGGAGGGAAAATATATTCAAAATGGTCAGATATCTTTATTTATAAATAATTAACAAATACAATTTAGAAATAATTGAAAAAATTATTAAATAGTGATTTAATACTTATTTCGATAATAGAATTAATGAATAATAAATAAACAATGATTTATTTAATTATTCCTAGGGGATTTAGTCGAATGTGACAAGGAGTAATTATTTAAACAACGATTTAATAATTATTCCTAGATAAAATTAAATAAATAATGATTTATTGAATTATTCCCACGGGATTATTTTTTTTAGTTTTAATTAGAAAATAATTTAATAAAAATGGTTTACTAAATTATTTCCCATGGTGAAAGTGATTTTACTATGGTAAAATTAATCCTACGTGGTGTATTTTGATCTTCCTAGTTAGAAATGGCTAGGTGATTATTTTTTGGTGATAAAAATTGACATATAAATTTATTTCAACTGTGCATCTTTTGGATCCACACTTGAGCAAGTAGTTGTCCAACTTGGAATACCACACCCTAAGGGCTTGTTTGAGACCATACAAGGTCTTCTTAAGCTTGAAAACATAATTATGATTCTTTATCAGTTGAAAACCATATGGTTTCTCTATGTAAACTTCTTCCTATAATTCTCCATTTAAAAACATAGATTTGATATATATTGAACTTCTTGAAAGAAGAAATACCAAAAAATTTTGATTGCCTCTATAAACCTTTAACCTGAGCATAACCTTTGAATACCAACCTTGCCTTGTTTCTTACTAGTTCTCCACGGTCATTTAACTTATTCCTGAAGACCCATTTCGCGGCAATGACATTTTTGTTTGTAGGTCTTGGAGCAAGTTCTCATGTATGGTTTTTCTCAATTTGGTCCAATTCTTCATGAACAGCTTTTAACCAATTTTCATCTTGACTAGCTTGTGTAACATCCTTTGGTTCCTCCATGGAAAATAGGGCTACATGTGCTTGCATGGGGGGATTTAACAACTTCCTTTTTCCATGCACACCTGAACCTAATTCACCAACAATTTGGTTGGTTGAGTGATGTTTTTTCACATACCTTGAAGGATCCTTGGCTTGAGGACTTGATGGCTCTTCATTATCTTCTTCTAAAAGTGGCTCATGGTCCTCCTTATTATTGTTGACTAGTTCATTCGAGTTGATATTTGCTAGTTAATTGTATTCATATTCAACATATTCATCCACTTTGACATCAATGCAATCAACAATCATCTTGGTAATTTTATTAAAGCATCTGTATCCTTTGTTATTTTGTGAATATCCCAAATAAAAATCCTTCATCATCCATTTTATCAAACTTACCAAGCTTGTCATCATTCCTCTTGATATAATGCTTGCTACCAAAAACTCGAAAATGCTTGACTGTTGCATCTGCCATACAAAAGCTTATAGGGATTTTTTTCACTATTTGGTTTGAAATGAGCTTATTTGAGTATCATCACTGTTGTGTGAATGGCCTCAGCCCAAAATATTTACTAAAAATTTCTTTCATCCTTTATAGCTTTGGCTAACTGCTTCACATATATGTTTGCTCTTTGTGCAACACCATTCTACTATGGAGTCTCTGCTATAGTGAACTTCCTTTTGATGCCCTACTTCTTGCAAAACTCATAAACTTCTTTTGAATTGAATTCATCTTCATTATCAGATCTTATACTCTTAATTTTGCAGTCATTTTCATTTTCAGCCATAGCTTTGAAATCTTTAAACATTTCAAAATATTTATATTTTTCTCTGAGAAAAACAACCCACATCATCTTATTGAAATCATCAATTATTAGCATGAAATACAATTTACCTAGCACTGATTATGTTTATGTTCTTGATGGTCCACACAAATCCATGTGTACTAGATGAATTGGCCTTGATTATGAGCTCTCCTTAGAATTGAAAGGAAATTGAGTTTTCTTATCCAATTGAAAAGATTTGCAAATCATTTTCTTCATTTTTGATAGCCTAGGTAAATCCTTCAAAACATTCTTCTTGCCCAGTTTGACTCTCTGATCAAAATTTAGATGTCCATGTCTCCTATGTCAAAACCAACTCTCATCAATCTTTGATGAGCAACACCTTTCTATTTTCTCTTTCAAGACATACACATTATTGTCTATTTTGACAACTTCAACCACTATATCACCTATGCCTATAGACTTGATTTGATAATTTTTAGCTTTGAAAATCATATCATAGTATTGATCACACATCTGAGACACACTAAGTAGATTGTGGTTTAGCCCATCAACATATAAGACATTCTTCACTTTAGCTTTTCAATTTGATAGATTGATAACTGCTTCACCAACAATGTTACTAGTTGTGTTGTTACTAAAGGTTACATTACCATTTTCAATTGGTTTCCATGTCAATAACTTTCTTCCATCTCCAGACATGTGCCTGGAATAACCACTGTCCACATATCAATTACTACCTTCATTATGAGCATACAAACATCACATTTCTCTGCTTTCTCATTTTCTTTCCACAACTTGGTATCTCGACTAATCTTCTCAATAAATTGTTCAATCCTATTTTCCTTAAGTCTGAAATCAACTTCTCTATGCCTAAAATTTTGACGTTTATAATGTTGCATCACTTTTTTCGAGGGAGAAAAATAATTGTTGTCCCTGAGTCTACTTTCCTCTATCTATTCTGCTAATTTTTTTTTTCTAAGTTGTCTGTAGGATAAATACATTCTGTAATTCTCTGCTTTGTGTCCATAATTAGTGCAGGTGAAACAACAACATGGAAAAATATCAACACACCTGGAAAATTTTCTTCTACGTTGGGATGCTTTCTAAGTAATTTGATTTTCTTGGCCAACATTGTTCTTTTGTTGCTGTTGATAATTTTTTTTCTTGTTTTTGAGCTACACATCTCCTTTTTCTTTTTTCTCTCTGTTGTGTTGTATCTTCTTTCGTTGTTGGTACAAAAGTGATTTGTTGTTTACCTTTCACTTCTGTTGTTGAACTAGATTCAACCTCAAATCCAAGACCATTATGATCTTTGGAAACTCTCTGTGCTTCCAAAAACTCGTTTAAATTTTTAGTTCCTTTTCCAAAAAAATTATTAAAGCTTAGTTAGGTTTTTTCCTTCTCTAATTCTTTTCTCAGCAAAACAATTTCACCCCTGATCCATTCAAAAGCTTTATTATTCTCACTCAACTGTTGGTTTAGGGATTCTAGAATATTCTTTTCTTCTATTCACATAAGCAATGGTTCAACAACTACAACCTTTTCTTTGATCAATGAACCCTTCTGCATTTTATTTTTCTTTCTCATCTTTTCTATTTCTTCAAGTGCACTTACCATATCTCCTTCTAGATCTACCTCTACCTCATCTTCATCATAAGAATTAATAGCTTCAACTTGTAGACTATCTAAAGAAATAAGCATGGATTCTTTTGGCTTTCACTATCTCTTTCCTCATCTGAGGATTGGTTGACTTCACTTTTAGAGGATATGGTTTCTTAGACATAGACACCCCTCTTCTTAGCCTTATTTCTATCCTTTTTTACTTTCTTAAAATTTTCTCTTGGATCATAATCCTTCTTCTTCTTTTCAAGACGTTTTGAAGCATAGTGACCAACTTTTCCACAATTAAAGCACTTAAAAGGTGGCTTACCTTTATAATTGCCTAAGCCTCTCTTCAGCTTCCTCACAAACTTGGATTCTACTTCATTAGATTCAAAACATGAATCATCATGCTCTTCCTTGGGATTTCTATTTTCTTGAAGTTTGATTATTTTACTACAAACTTGCCATTTGATATTTTCATCTCATAGGCAGTACGGATTATAATTAATTGGTCTAGAGTGAGAGTGTTTAGATTGGTCATTTCTTTAATGACTAAAACCTTGGGATTAAACCTCTCAAAAAGAGATCTCAACACCTTTTGAAATATTACAACTTCATTTAGCTTATCATCAAGGCCTCTTATAGTGTTCACAACCTCATCAACTCTTAAAAAACATTTTTCAATATCCTCATCATCATGCATCCTCAAAGACTCAAATTGAATTCTAAAACCTTAAAGTTTAGCTTTCTTTACCTTGTTGTCACCTTCATTGTAGCTACTCATCTTGTCCCAGATAGACTTGGAAGATGTGTAGTCCATCACTTTGAAATGTTCAGATTCAATTAGGCCAACAAGAAGAGCATTCATAGCTTTAGCATTTCATGTAAACTCCATCTTCTGATATTTGGTAATCAATGAATATTCTTATTCCACAATATCCCATATGTCAAATAGAAGTGATTAAATGTAAGTCTTCATCCTTACTTTCTAAAACACATACTTTATTCCATTGAACATAGGTGCCCTATTAGTAAATCATGATTCCTAGTTTTCCATGGTCCTTGATCTTTCTTACAGTTGTTAAATTGATGTGAAGTAACTAGGTTTTGAGATCAATTGTTAGAAACATGGACAATACTTAGAGGGGTGTGTGTGTGTTGGGGGGGGGGGGGGGGGGGGGTGTTGGTGGGGGGCGAGTGGGTAAATCAATATTGTAGGAATTTTAAAAATTTCTTTTACTTATGAAATGATATTAGGACACCATAAATAAATTCAACAATTCATTCATATGATCATGACATTAAATAATATCAATAACAAAAGAAACACACAAATTCTTCAAATTGGTCTTTGATTTCTTCACAAGGCAAGCTGCAACTTCTTGTTACAAATATATCTGGCTACAACAAACAGGAAGCTACAACTCCCTGGTTTATTACCTACAATTGAATGGTGCTACAACCTCAAATATTTACCAACACCTACTAGAAAGAGATACAACCCTTGATCTACAAGCTACAACTTGCTTGACATCAATGATTCCTTTTTCATCCATTTTCAAACTAGAACCATGAACACCATCTAAAAAATAAATTAATTTTTCCCCTCACACACTCACCAAAACATTTTTGGTAATCTTTGATTACTAAGAAATCCACCATTAGACACTAGTGCACCAACAACTTGCTTCACCTCAAAGTCTTGCAAAAAGTCTTTTTGAATTCCTCAATCAATTATGCTTATAAAGAATTTGGCTTGATATTTTTGGCATGCGATTTTAGTTACCTTCACTTTGAATACTTGAATGAGTCTTTGATTTTGTCCTTTTTGCTATTCATTTTATTCTTTTGACTCTACACTTCAGGTTATCATTCACTGCTCTGCTATTTTAGGCTAAATCTCTAAGTTAAACTGCCAATTTTTGTTATTCTAGCACTTTACAAGTTTTAGCTGGGATTTTAACTCGAGTTCCAACTTTGTTTGACTATTTTTTTGGCCAAACTGCCAAATCTCCCACTAAAACTCTTCCATACCACTAATGAATGCCTCCAGCCCATTTTCTCTTAATTTCTTTGGCCCTTTCTGCCCTTCAGACCAAGCTCTATGACCTTGCCTTTAGTCCATGAGTACTAAATAAATTAGTTATGCACCTTTTTTCCTTTAAAATTGCATTCTCAGTCATCACTGCCACATTAAATCCTATATTGATGCTTTATATTAGCCACCTATGCATTTATCCCAATGCTTCTGTTTTGCGCCTTTAAAATATCTCCGGGACTATGTTGTAAGATGAGTTGTTCTAATGGGGTCTGCTTCTTCGCTTCTTATTGGTTATTGGCTGCCTGGCTAGACTACTGAAGTGTCTCGATTTTATCATCTTGGAATTTTCCTCTATGCACCTTAATCTTCTTTTGGGGCCATGCGAACAAGATGAACTATCCCTTGGGGCCACCTACTACAACCATTGACCAATCACAATGATGTCGTGGTAAGCTGGATATGATAACTGCCACATGCGTCTAAATCTAGTTAGCCTAATGCTTCCCTTTTTCACTGCTCAATCACCTTTCGGGGTCATGCTAGAAATATGACATCATGTTGTCATCATCGGGGACACTTGGTGCCTCCAGAGTGGTGACATGTGTCACCCAAAAATGGCCCATTCGGGTACCTAAAAACAGCAATAACACCTACTACGTGTCTGTCGTACAAAATTGTCCTTATGTCATTGTTGGCATCCTCTATGACCACTCATGTACTCCCACGTAGCCTGCCTATTTCATCCCAATGCTCAACTTTTGTGTGCTCTTTAATGTTTTGGGGTTAACCTAGTGGGATGAGTTGTCATGGGCTCCATCATCGGGCCAATAATATGTTTCCATGTGTTCTCTTTTCAAATGAGAGAGAAAGGGCCCCAAAGCTTTGTTTTGTGACTGATTTATTCATTAAATTATTTTAATAAATTGTTGGGTTCAATCTTGCTATGCCTCTTCTCCTAGCATGTTGTTTGGGCCCTATCCATTGTGCACCCTTCGCAATACTTTCAGTGTTATATGTAAGTGGCGACCTCCTACTTTAAGTGTCTGCCAATAACAATGCTTCCATCGAGTTGTTTCCAAGCCACTTCCACCATGATATTATCATCCCACTATTAACAATGTAAACTTTGAAACGGGAACTCTAGCAAAACAAAATCCCAAAAAATGTGAAAAACATTCCAAAAATGAAAAATGTGGATTTTGGAACGTGTTTTATTTTTTTTAGGGTTAATTTTCAACATTTTAAAAAAATGGCAGTAAAACCAATTTTTTTTGTGCAAAATAAATGAAAAGACACTAATTTTGTTGGTAGAATAACATTTTTCTTTCACAGTTATTCTTTCAACTTTTTTAGTAATGGTGTTAAAGATAAAATAATGAGATATGAAACACATTAAAATTCCAACAATTTTCATCTATGTTGTTAAACATATAATAACATGACACTAAATATCACTAAAATTCTAATTGTCTTCATCCATAACATTAAAGGCATTTTAAAAATTTATTTTACTTATGAAATGATATTAGGACACCTTAAATAACTTCAACGATTCATTCATATGATCATGCCATTAAATAATATCAATAACACAAGAAACACACAAATTCTTCAAATTGGTCTTTGATTTCTTCATAAGGCAAGCTGCAACTTCTTGTTACAAATTTATCTAGCTACAACAAACAAGAAGCTACAACTCCCTAGTTTATTACCTAAAATTGAATGGAGCTACAACCTCAACTATTTACCCGCACCTACTAGAAAGAGCTACAGCCCTTGATCTGCAAGCTACAACTTGCTTGACATCAATGATTTATTTTTCATCCATTTTCAAACTAGAACCATGAACACCATCTAAAAAATAAATTAATCTATCCCCTCACACACTCACCAAAATATCTTGAGTAATATTTGATTACTAAGAAATCCACCATTATACACTAGTGCACCAGCAACTTGCTTCACCTCAAAGTCTTGCAAAACGTCTTTTTGAATTCCTCAATCCATTATGCTTATAAATAATTTGGCTTGATATTTTTGGCATGGGATTTTAGCTACCTTCACTTTGAATATTTGCATGAGTCTTTGATTTTTTACTTTTTCCTATTCATTTTATTCTTTCGACTCTGCACTTCAGGTTATCATTCACTGCTCTACTATTTTAGGCTAAATATTTGAGTTAAACTGCCAATTTTTGTTATTCTAGCAATTTACAAGTTTTATTTGGGATTTTAACTCGTGTTCCAACTTTGGTCAACTATTATTTTTGGCCAAACTTCAAAATCTCCCTTAAAACTCTTCCATGCCACTCATCAGTTCCTCCAGCCCATTTTTGCTTAATTTCTTTGGCCCTTTCTAAACATCAAAACATGCATTATGACCTGGCCTTTAATCCATGAGTGCTAAATAACTTAGCTATGTGCCTTTTTGCCTTTAAAATCACACTCTTAGTCATCACTGCCACATTGAATCCTATATTGATGCTTTGTATTAGCCACCTATGCCTTCATCCCAATGCTTTTTTTTTGTTCCTTTAAATAATCTCTGGGACTATGTTCTATGGATGAGTTGTTCTAATGGGGTCTGCTTCTTCGCTTCTTATTGGTCATTGGCTGCCTGGCTGGACTGCGGACGTGTCTCGATTTTATCATCCTGGACCTTTCCTCTATAAACATTAATCTTCTTTTGGGGCCATGCGAACAAGATGAAGTATCCCTTGGGGCCACCTACTGCAACCATTGACCAATCACAATGATGTAGTGGCAAGCTGAATATGATAACTGTCGCATGTGCCTGACGTCTAGTCATCCCGATGCTTCCCTTTTGCACTGCTCAACCACCTTTTGGGGTCATTCCAGCAAGATGACATCATGTTGTAATCATCAGGGACACTTGGCGCCTCTAGAGTGGTGACGTGTTCCACCCAAAAATGGCCCATTCGGGTACCTAAAAAGACCAAAAACACCTGCTACATGTCTATCGTACAAAATTGTCCTTCTATCATTGTTGGCATCCTCTATGACCACTCGTGTACTCCCACATAGCCTGCCTATTTCATCCCAATTCTCAACTTTTGTGTGCTCTTTAATGCTTTAGGGTTAATGTAGTGGGATGAGTTGTCATGGGCTCCATCATCTAGCAAATAATATGTTTCCATGTGTTCTCTTGTCAGATGAGAGAGAAAGGGTCCCAAAGCTTTGATTTGTGACTAATTTATTCATTAAATTATTTTAATAAATTGTTTGGTTCAATCTTGCTATGCCTCTTCTCATGCCACGTTGTCTGGGCCTTATCCATTGTGCACCCTCTACAATCCTTTCAGGATTATATGTAAGTGGGGATCTCCCGCTTTAAGTATCTTCCAATAACAATGCTTCCATTGGTTTGTTGTCAGGCCACTTCCACCAAGATATATACACTAGTGCACCAGCAACTTGCTTCACCGCAAAGTCTTGCAAAAATTCTTTTTGAATTCCTCAATCCATTATGCTTATAAAGAATTTGGCTTCATATTTTTAGCATGGGATTTTAGTTACCTTCACTTTGAATATTTGCATGAGTCTTTGATTTTGTCCTTTTTCCTATTCATTTTATTATTTTGACTCTGCATTTTAGGTTATCATTCACTGCTCTGCTATCTTAGGCCAAATCTTTGAGTTAAACTGCCAACTTTTGTTATTCTAGCACTTTACAAGTTTTAGCTAGGATTTTAATTCAAGTTCCAACTTTGGTCAAAAATTATTTTTGGCCAAACTTCCAAATATCCCACTAAAACTCTTCCATACCACTGATGAATGCCTCCAACCCATTTTCTCTTAATTTCTTTGGCCCTTTCTACCCATCAGACTAAGCACTATGACCTTGCCTTTAGTCCATAAGTGCTAAATAACTTAGCTATGCACCTTTTTTCTTTCAAAATCGCACTCTCAGTCATCACTGCCACATTGAATCCTATATTGATGCTTTTTATTATCCACCTATTCCTTTATCCTAATGCTTTTGTTTGGTGCCTTTAAAATATCTTCAGGACTATGTTGTAGAGATGAGTTGTTCTAATGGGGTTTGCTTCTTCGCTTCTTAATGGTCGTTGGTTGCTTGGCTGGACTACTGATGTGTCTCGATTTTATCATCTTGGAACTTTCCTCTATGCACCTTAATCTTCTTTTGGGGCCATGCGAACAAGATGAACTATCCCTTGGGACCACCTACTGCAACCATTGACCAATCACAATGATGTCGTGGCAAGCTGGATATGATAACTGCCACATGCGCTTGGCGTCTAGTCAACCTGATGCTTCCCCTTTTCACTTCTCAACAACCTTTTGGGGTCATGCCAGCAAGATGACATCATGTTGTCATCATCAGGGACACTTGGCACCTCTAGAGTGGTGACATGTGTCACCCAAAAATGGCCCATTCGGGTACCTAAAAACACCAAAAACACCTACTATGTGTCTGTCATACAAAATTGTCCTCCTACCATTGTGGAATCCTTTGTGACCACTCATGTACTCCCACTTAGCCTGCCTATTTCATCCCAATGCTCAAATTTTGTGTGCTCTTTAATGCTCTGGGGTTAACCTAGTGGGATGAGTTGTCATGGGCTCCATCATCTAGACAATAATATGTTTCCATGTGTTCTCTTGTCAGATGAGAGAGAAAGGGTCCCAAAGATTTGTTTTGGGACTGATTTATTCGTTAAATTATTTTAACAAATTGTTGGGTTCAATATTTCTATGCCTATTCTCATGCCATGTTGTCTGGTCCTTATCCATTGTGCACCCTTTGCAATCCTTTCAGGCTTAGATGTAAGTGGGGACCTCCCGCTTTAAGTGTCTGCCAATAACAATGCTTCCATTGGGTTGTTGTCAGGCCACTTCCACCAAGATACTATCATCCCACTATTAACACTATAAACTTTGAAATGGGACTATAAACTCAAAACGGGAAATCTAGCCAAAAAAACCCCAAAAATACATGAAAACTAGTATAAAAACGAAAAATGTGGATTTTGGAACGTGTTTTATTTTTTTTAGGGCTAATTTTCAACATTTTTAAAAATGGCAGTAAAACCAAATTTTTTTTGTGCAAAATAAATGAAAAAAACACTAATGTTGTTGGTAGAATAACATTTTTCTTTCCTAGGTATGATTTCAAAATTTTTAGTAATGGCATTAAAGATAAAATAATGAGATACGAAACACATTAAAATTCCAACAATTTTCATCTATGTCGTTAAACATATAATAACATGACACTAAATATCACTAAAATTCTAATTGTTTTCAACCATAACATTAAAGGAATTTGAAAATTTTCTTTTACTTATGAAATGATATTAGGACACCATAAATAACTTCAACAATTCATTCATATGATCATGACATTAAATGATATCAATAACACAAGAAACACACAAATTCTTCAAATTGGTCTTTGATTTCTTCACAAGCCAAGCTACAACTTCTTGTTACAAATTTATTTGGCTACAACAAACAGGAAGATACAACACCCCGGTTTATTACCTACAGTTGAATGGAGCTACAACCTCAAATATTTACTAGTGCCTACTAGAAAGTGCTACAACCCTTGATCTGCAAGCTACAACTTGCTTGACATTAATGATTCATTTTTCATCCATTTTCAAACTAGAACCATGAATGCCATCTAAAAAATAAATTATTTTGTTCCCTCGCACACTCACTAAAATATGTTCAGTAATATTTGATTATTGAGAAATCCACCATTAGACACTAGTGCACCAGCAACTCGCTTCACCTCAAAGTCTTGCAAAAAGTATTTTTGAGTTCCTCAATCCATTATGCTTATAAAGAATTTGGCTTGATATTTTTGGCATGGGATTTTAGTTACCTTCACTTTGAATATTTGCATGAGTCTTTGATTTTGTCCTTTTTCCTATCCATTTTATTCTTTTGAATCTACACTTCAAGTTATCATTCACTGCTTTGTCATTTTAGGCTAAATCTCTGAGTTAAACTGCCAATTTTTGTTATTCTAGCACTTTACAAGTTTTAGCTAGGATTTTAACTCGAGTTCCAACTTTGATCAACTGTTATTTTTGGCCAAATTGAAAAATCTCCCACTAAAACTCTTCCATGCCACTGATGAATTCCTCCAGCCCATTTTCACTTAATTTCTTCGGCCCTTTTTGCCCATCATACCAAGCACTATGACCTTGACTTTAGTCCATGAGTGCTAAATAACTTAGTTATGCACTGCTTTTTCCTTTAAAATCGCACTCTCAATCATCATTGCCACATTGAATCCTATATTGATGCTTTGTATTAGCCACCTATGCCTTTATCCCAATGCTTCTATTTTGGGCCTTTAAAATATCTCCAGGACTATGCTGTAGGGATGAGTTGTTCTAATGGGGTCTGCTTCTTCGCTTCTTATTGGTTGTTGGATGTTTGGCTGGACTGCCGACATGTCTCGATTTTATCATCTTAGACCTTTCCTCTATGCACCTTAATCATCTTTTGGGGCCATGTGAACAAGATAAACTATCCCTTGGGGCCACCTACTGCAACAATTGACAAATCACAATGATGTCTTGGCAAGCTGGATATGATAACTGCCAAATGTCCCTGACGTCTAGTCAACTCGATGCTTCCATTTTGCACTGCTCAACAACCTTTTGGGGTCATGCCAACAAGATGACATCATGTTGTCATCATCATGGACACTTGGGGCCTCTAGAGTGGTGACACGTTCCACCCAAAAATGGTCCATTCGGGTACCTAAAAACACCAAAAACACCTGCTATGTGTCTGTCGTACAAAATTGTCCTTGTGTCATTGTTGGCATTCTCTGTGACCACTCATGTACTCCCACATAGCCTGCCTATTTCATCCCAATTCTCAACTTTTGTGTGCTCTTTAATGCTTTAGGGTTAACGTAGTGGGATGAGTTGTCATGGGCTCCATCATTTGGCCAATAATATGTTTCCATGTGTTCTCTTGTCAGATGAGAGAGAAAGGGTCCCAAAGCTTTGTTTTGCGACTGATTTATTCGTTAAATTATTTTATTAAATTGTTGGGTTCAATCTTGCTATGCCTCTTCTCGTGCCATGTTATCTGGGCCTTATCCATTGTGCACCCTTTCAGTCATAGATGTAAGTGGGGACCTCCTTAAGTGTTTGACAATAATAATGCTTCGATTGGGTTGTTGTCAGGCCACTTCCACCAAGATATTGTCATCCCACTACTAACAATGTAAACTTTGAAACAGGACTGTAAACTCAAAATGGGAACTCTAGCCAGAAAAAACCCCAAAAAACGTGAAAACTAGTACAAAAATGAAAAATGTGGATTCTGGAACGTGTTTTATTTTTTTTTAGGGTTAATTTTCAACATTTTTAAAAAATGGCAGTAAAACCAATTTTTTTTGTGCAAAATAAATGAAAAAAACACTAATGTTTTTGGTAGAATAATATTTTTCTTTCCCATGTATGATTTCAACATTTTTAGTAATGACATTAAAGATAAAATAATGAGATATGAAACACATTAAAATTCGAACAATTTTCATCTATGTTGTTAAACATATAATAACATGACACTAAATATCGCTAAAATTCTAAATGTATTCAACCATAACATTAAAGGAATATTAAAAATTTCTTTTACTTATGAAATGATATTAGGACACCATAAATAACTTCAACAATTCATTCATATGATCATGACATTAAATAATATCAATAACACAAGAAACACACAAATTCTTCAAATTGGTCTTTGATTTCTTCACAAGGCAAGTTGCAACTTCTTGTTACAAATTTATATGGCTACAACAAACAGAAAGCTCCAACTCCCTAGTTTATTACATACAATTGAATGGAGCTACAACCCCAAACATTTACAAGCACCTACTAAAAAGAGCTACAACCCCTTGATCTACAAGCTACAACTTGCATGACATCAATGAGTCATTTTTTCATCCATTTTCAAACTAGAACCATGAATACCATCTAAAAAATAAATTAACTTGTCCCCTCACACACTCACCAACATATCTTCAGTAATATTTGATTAATGAGAAATCCACCATTAGACACTAGTACACCAGCAACTTGCTTCACCTCAAAGTCTTGCAAAAAGTCTTTTTGAATTCCTCAATCCATTATGCTTATAATGAATTTCGCTTGATATTTTTGGCATGGGATTTTAGCTACCTTCACTTTGAATATTTGCATGAGTCTTTTATTTTGTCCTTATTCCTATTCATTTTATTCTTTCGACTTTGCACTTCAGATTATCATTCACTGCTCTGCTATTTTAGGCTAAATCTCCAAGTTAAACTCCCAATTTTTGTTATTCTAGCACTTTACAAGTTTTATTAGGATTTTAACTCTAGTTCCAACTTTGGTCGACTATTATTTTTGGCCAAACTTCCAAATCTCCTACTAAAACTCTTCCATGCCACTGATGAATGCCTCCAGCCCATTTTTCGCTTAATTCCGTTGGCCCCTTCTTCCCATCAGACCAAGCACTATGACCTTTCCTTTAGTCCATGAGTGCTAAATAACTTAACTATGTGCCTTTTTCTCCTTTAAAATCTCACTCTTAGTTATCACTGCCACATTGAATCCTATATTGATGCATTGTGTTAGCCACCCATGCCTTTATCCTAATGCTTATGTTTTTCACCTTTAAAATATCTCTGGGACTATGTTGTAGGGATGAGTTGTTCTAAAGGGGTCTGCTTCTTTGCTTCTTATTGGTCGTTGGCTACCTAGCTAGATTGTCGTTGTGTCTCGATTTTATCATCCTAGACCTTTCCTCTATAAACATTAATATTCTTTTGGGGCCATGCGAACAAGATGATCTATCCCTTGGGGCCACCTATTGCAACCATTGACCAATCACAATGATGTTTTGGCAAGATGGATATGATAACTGCCACATGTGCCTGAGGTCTAGCCAGCCCGATGCTTCTCTTTTGCACTGCTCAACCACCTTTTGGGGTCATGCCAACAAGATGACATCATGTTGTCATCATTAGGGACACTTTGTGCCTCTAGAGTGGTGACATGTGCCACCCAAAAATGGCCCATTCAGGTACCTAAAAACACCAAAAACATATGCTACATGTTTATGGTACAAAATTGTCCTTGTGTCATTGTTGGCATCCTTTGTGACCACTCATGCACTCCCACGTAGGCTGCCTATTTCATTCCAATGCTTAAATTTTGTGTGCTCTTTAATTCTCTAGGGTTAACTTAGTGGGATGAGTTGTCATGGGCTCCATCATCTGGCCAATAATATGTTTCCATGTGTTCTCTTGTCAGATGAGAGAGAAAGGGTCCCAAAGATTTGTTTTGCAACTAATTTATTCGTTAAATTATTTTAATAAATTGTTTGGTTCAATCTTGCTATGCCTCTTCTCGTGCCACGTTGTCTGGGCCTTATCCATTGTGCACCCTTTGAAATCCTTTCAGGCTTAGATGTAAGTGGGGATCTCCCGCTTTAAGTGTCTACCAATAACAATGCTTCCATTGGGTTGTTGTCAGGCCACTTCCACCAAGATATTTTCATCCCACTATTAACAATGTAAACTTTGAAATGAGAACTGTAAACTCAAAATGGGAAATCTATCCAAAAAAACCCCCAAAAGACATGAAAATCCGTCCAAAAATGAAAAATTTGGTTTCTAGAACGTGTTTTATTTTTTTTCGGGTTGATTTTCAACATCTTTAAAAAAAGGTTGTAAAACAATTTCTTTTTGTGCAAAATAAATGAAAAAAACACTAATGTTGTTGGTAGAATAACATTTTTCTTTCCCAGGTATGATTTCAAAATTTTTAGTAATGGTGTTAAAGATAAAATAATGAGATACGAAACACATTAAAATTCCAACAACTTTCATCTATGTTGTTAAACATATAATAACATGACACTAAATATCGCTAAAATTCTAATTGTTTTCAACCATAACATTAAAGGAATTTTAAAAATTTCTTTTACTTATGAAATGATATTAGGACACCATAAATAACTTCAACAATTCATTCATATGATCATGACATTAAATGATATCAATAACACAAGAAACACACAAATTCTTCAAATTGGTCTTTGATTTCTTTGCAAGGCACGCTGCAACTTCTTGTTACAAATTTATCTGGCTACAACAAATAGGAAGCTACAACTCCTTGGTTTATTACCTACAATTGAATGGAGCTACAATCTCAAATATTTACTAGTGCCTACTAGAAAGAGCTAGAACCCTTGATCTGCAAGCCACAACTTGCTTGACATCAAAGATTCATTTTTCATCCATTTTCAAACTAGAACCATGAATGCCATCTAAAAAATAAATTATTTTGTCCCTTCACACACTCACCAAAATATCTTCAATAATCTTTGATTACTGAGAAATCCACCATTAGACACTAGTGCAGCAGCAACTCGCTTCACCTCAAAGTCTTGAATTCTCTAATATTTATATATTTAAAAACTCTTTGACTATTAATTTAAAATTAATTTATTTTAATATATATTT